>SZYD01002439.1:0-100979 GCA_009363875.1 Mikania micrantha | reverse complement strand
AGATCTATTTAACCCCAGAAGATAGTTCAACATTTTTAATTACAATTTAAATTATACGAGTGCACTCTTCCATGGACCACCTATATTAAAACCAAACTGGTCTTCTGTAAATTTCTTTACAATAAAATATCCAATATTTATTTATTATTTTTAAATGCCCGTTATATTTATTTATATTTCAACTTCAAATAACACTCTTCGAATGCGATTTTATAGTTCCTTGTAACTAGCAAACCCTTTGCGTCTTGAGCGGATAGGTTTTAAAACTTGGCAATTCCCAGTAGGGGTGTTCACGAGCCGAACCGAGCCGAGCCAGGGGTCAACTCGGAGCTCGGCTCGTTTTTAAACCGGGCTGGCTCGGATTGTAAACCGAGCCTGAAATCTCGGCTCGGACTCAGCTCGTTTTTAACCGAGCTGGCTCGGCTCGGCTCGTTTTTGGCTCGGTTTTTACATAACAAATTTAATATTTGAATCGCATTCACATCAACTCGGCTCGTTTTCTCATTGAGTCCTGACTTCTACAAAGGCTACATGCGAGAGATGTCTGGCTGTGACCGTGTTAGATCCGACCTGCATGTGGCTGAGACCAACCGTCAGTCCGTCATATGGTTGTAACCGCGCGTGAAACATCTGGGTGAGGACTTTGGCTCCAACATATTGGGAATTATGGTTTGAGAAGTAAAAGTAAAGAGACGTGAATATGTAGAATTGAGAATTAAGAATATGATTTATGAATGAAGAGATTAGTGAAACACGTGATAATTGAGATTCATTCCATATTTCTATCCTCTTTTATTTTTTTTTTTTATTTTTTCTTTTTTATCATACTTACAAAATAATACTAAAGTATATTTATTATTAAAAGTAACTCTATGATTTTATATTTTAGTATATAGCATGTTGTACAAACGAGCCGAGCCACGAGCCGAGCCAGCCTTGGCTCAGACTCGCTCGGTTACAAACGAGCTTTATCCGAGTTTTTTCCAACGAGCTACGAGCAAATCCGAGCTTCGAGCTTTTTGAACAGCCCTAATTCCCAGCATGGATTAAATATGCATAAAATGTGGCCTAACCATACATACAATAAACTTTATTATGTTAGCATGCAGAAAGATCAAGTAATTGGAACTTGGAATCAAATCAATCATGCCTTTAAAAACATGAGTTTTTTCAAATTATCAATATAAAGCTTAACTAAGCCCCACTAATACACCCAAAACTGCAAAACATAACGTATTAACGTCATATGTTTACTGTTCTGCAAATTTATTTAAATACGGGGCAAAGAAAATTCAAAACACCTTTCATACTCAATCAACCACTTCAATAAGAGTGGTCTCGTAGTCATCGGGTGCTACAAACCCATGCAAATTCATCACGGTTGCAGCTACGTTTGCTAGCCCACCGCTTGGCACATCCTTTCGGAATTTCACCCCCGCGCAGCTAACCCAGGCCCGCCAATTGCAATAGGCACCTGATTAAAATATTTCAAACATTCATCACTTCAACACTTAGGTTCATAAGGTAAAGAAACTTAACAAGAGGTAAACATGAGCGGAACCACTCATGAGCTAATCGCCAAAAGCTCAATCAGCCTGAGTTTTACAAATCAGGCCTGACTAGCCTAAAGGCCCTAAATAGTCTATTGTTTATATAATTTTGATTTTTAATTTATTAATACGCATTGACACAATAATAGCTATTATTTCTAATTATTTAATATAATAAATTAATAATATATATTATGTTTATGTAAAAAAAATACCTATATTATATAAAAAATATAAATGTGTAAATAAAAAAAATTTAATAATTTGTAAACATGCATAGCCCCATCCTTTAAAAATAGGGCCCAATCTATGTTAAGTTTAATAGCCAAGCTTGAACTCAGGCAAACTTAGGCTTTGCTCGACTCAACTCATTTACAACCATATTTAAAGAGTAGTGTCAAATAACTTACGGGCTGAAGAGTATGTGATGTTAGGATCTGAACCTCGCCATCTTTGAGAAGAGGCTCACCCTTCTTGTTTCTTTTAACCATGTCTTCAGCATTACCATGATCTGCAGTCACCACAAATATTCCACCCACTTGCTCTACAGCATCAATAATCATCTGTTTCACCAAAACAAAACACATTCAGAATAAACATTTAATTTCTGCCAAAAATAACAACAAAAAATAATAACCAATTACATAGATGTGGCTAAATAGGCGGGTAGGACAATGGTGTCAACATGGTAATTTGGTATGAGTCAAGTTTACATTTCTGTTCAATTTTTGGTATTACATCCATCCCAGAACAAGTGTTTTAGAGAAGTAAAACTGAAATGCACAGTTTTATAAGTGTGAAAAATGCATTTTAGTGATGAGGGGCAGAATGAGAACCTTGAAAATTAATTTTGGAAGTGAACATTTTTTGGGCAAAATAAAATAGAAAGTTACTTGAAAGTTAAAAGTGCTTTGTCCATTATTAAATCCCTGGACTTTTCATAACGTCATCAATTTTTTTTCCCTTTTTAACATGATTATGTCTCCTTGCTTCAATAGAATAGATTTTTTATTGAAAAATTGAATGTTTAAGGATTTATTCATGCAAAAATTGAGTCCTAGGACTTGCTTGTGAACTCAGCAAAAGATTATAAGGTTCTTAGGACAGTTGCCTGAAATTATTTTCTACTAAATATGTCCCTAATCCCTACATTTTATTATAACATATTTTTCATCAAAATTTGAAAGTTTAGGGATTTAATCATGCAAAATAAAGTCAAGGAAGCTAGGTGTAAATTCAGCAAAAAAAAAAATGTAGTTGCAGGTTAGAAGTTAGAACTACACTTAGGACAGACTGTGACCTGTTCAATCCATATGAAATTCCATTTTTTACTAAACTACTTGAAACCATTAGTGCAAAACATAACCCAATTTAACTCATTCATAGTAAATGGGTTAATATTCAATCATTAACCAATACCAAACTTTAAAAATATATCAAGTAGAAAAATTACCCAATGAGAAACAATAATAAAACCAAACCCTAGGCAAATAACATAGTTGTTACTGTGTTTTTAGGGTCTTATTAGGTTGCTAAAGGAAATTTGCCCAGGATGTTTTGGAGTTGCGTTGGTGCTACATTCTGTATTGATATTCTTGTGGTTAATGGAATAATTTTTTTCAAGCTTGTTGCTTGGTTAAATGTGGGTTTGTGGTTGTTTGCTATGGAATCGGTACAATTAGAGGTGATGGATTGGTTAAAAGGCTATCCTCTGGGTTGGACCAAGATTTTTGTTTTGGTGCTTCTATTTTGGTGTTGGTTTTGTATTGAGGATATACCTTCATAGTTTTGGTATAGTCCGGGTTTGTATAGTGGCTTTGGTGTTGGTATTGTGTGCGTTTGGGTTTTGTACGGCCCTCCAGTCTGTTGGGAGTAAGGTATGTCGAAGGGGTATGCTCCTTCTCTAGCGGGTTGGACCAAGATTTTTGTTTTGGTGCTTTATTTTGGTGTTGGTTTTGTGCTGAGGATATACGAAGGCTTTGGTGTTAGTATTGTGTGAGTTTGGGTTTTCTACAGCCCCCCCCCCCCAAAAGTCTGTTGGGGGTAAAAGGAAAGCACAACAAACATCAAGGATCATATAGTCTTTTACCTTAACAGCTTCGTCAGCAGCCTTGCAGGCCACAACAGTAGCCTCAACATCACCAGTATGCCCAACCATGTCTCCATTTGGTATGTTCACACGTACCTAAAAAGCACGGAACAGTTTACTAATTAAATACATATTCAAATCCTATAATCTGACACACTTATTAAAAAGATTAACATATTTTTCTTTATTAAATACATCATCATATTCCATTTGACAGGCCAATTATCAGTTACCTGGTCAAACTTTCCACTGAGGATAGCATCACGGGCCTTCTCACCAATCTCCAAAGCTTTCATCTTGGGTTGAACGTTGAAGGTAATTCCAATATCACTTGGAATTTCAACATATTCTTCCAACTCAGAATTGAAATATCCAGAACGGTTTCCATTCCAGAAAAATGTGACATGACCGAATTTGACAGTCTCACTGTTCAACAATTGAGATAAACATGGTCAAGTTAATACTTTTTTAAAATAAGACACAATAAGACACAACAAATAAACTAATAAGCGATGACTTGGTTACACTATCATTTACATTCACAATCATGATAATATACAGCAAGTAGAGGTGGCAGAATAGGTGGGAAGTGGGTTGGGTAACAGGTTGTGGTGGGTCCAGATCAAAACAGGTAACCTTTAGGATGGGTTGGATTGATCTCCCATTGCTTTCAATACAAACCTTTTATTGCTTAATAAAAAAATAGCATGTGATTACGAAAATCATAGTATCATTTTAAAGATAATCTGACTAATAAAATGATTTTAGAGGTCTATTGCATTAAAAAAATACAAGTCAGGTGGTTTTTGGGTTGATTGGCAAGTCCTCTCATAACCAATTTAGACGTTCCCTACTGTCCAATCCAACATTTTAGAGATAGAAACATAACTCAAATCAACCCATTCATATGTATATATGGATCAAAAATGCCACCTCTAACAGAATACATATTCTCTCACCTGCAAGCAAAAGTGCGGACCCCATTATGCACCAAATACTCGCCAGAAGTCCTATCTATCAATGGGGGAGATACAAGGTAATGACTTGGAAGCTTGAGCTCCCCATCATACTGAAGCATACCAGCATAGCGAATTTTTGGGACCCGCACTCTGTCAAATTTATCAAACTTCTCATATTCAAGGGCTTGAGCAAGCATGGTCATACGATCTGCACGGAAATTGAAAGTCACAACAGCATCACCATCCACAATTGGACCTACAGGCTTTCCACTATCATCCACTATGACAAATGGGGGCAAATACTGGTCATTAGCAGCAGGGGCCTCTCTAAGTGTCTTGATAGCTTCAACAGCATTCTTAAATTTGTGTGGGGCTTCACCAAGGACCTGAGCATCCCAACCACGTTTCACAACTTCCCAATCATTCTGCAAAAGGAATTAGTTAAATCTCTATTAATTCCCACAAATAAATTATATATATATCTTAAACCATATAGCCTAGCAGAAAAGTTTGAGGTTTAAGAATTAAGATATTAAATATATGGTGTATGAACCCATGAACGTGTGAGTATGCTACTGTTGATGACTCACTGATAAATAGCAAGCATAACTGTATACCTGCGATTGTTTGAATGAAAAGAAAGAAGCAATGGAATGGAAATAATCAAATGATCTTTTGCATGCTGTCATCAAGTATACTGTATTACTGTATGACATATATTTTAAATGTTCTTTTTCTTATCTATCCTTAAACATCTATACAAGAAACAATGACAAAAATAACCCGGTGTCACACACACACACAAATATATATATATATATACACATGCAAGAAAAAGTATGGTAATCACACATGCTACCAATTGTAACCTTATAAAACTGCAAAGTATTAATGAAGATGTTACCTCGTAACGGTCCATGGTGACATACATACGACCTCCACCAGATGCAACCTGTGCATCAATGCCTTTACTGCGCAGGTCTGAAAGTTCTGATTCAAGTGTTTCAGCAAGCCAACACTTGAACCATCCAAAACATCACGACCATCGGTAAGCACATGAACACGTATCCTCTTGGCGCCATGCTGGCTGGCTCCTCTGAGCAACAACTGCAACCCAACAACACGCGTGAGTATAAAGTTTATAAAGCAAATAAGCAATGAAGATTATGTAATCAATACTTATTGAATAATTACACTGCTCAAATGCATATACCTGCAGCTGATCAAGACGTGAGTGCACACCCCCATCACTCATCAATCCGATAAGGTGCAAGGTGTTGGTTGCAAACGATTCTTTGATGTAATTAAAACCTTCATCCTCGAAGATTTTTCCAGAGGCAAGAGCAAGATCAACGAGTTTTGCACTGAAAGAATTAAATAAAGATTCTTAATTAAAGATCAGCTACACAGCATTAAAGAATATTCAGAAAACGGGGATCAGAAAAGAACAGCCGGTATATTGACTTTGTTTGTTCAAAATCAAATATATAATAATTGCTATTTACCAACAATCAAATACCACCGTAAAGCATGTGATCTCCCTCAATAATCTCACGCTTAGACAAGACAAACAAAGATACCCAGTAAATTGCCACTTTCGAGTGGGGTCTGAGGGGGGAGAGATGAAGGCAAACCTTACCCCTACCCTAAAATGGGATAGAAGGTAGCTTCAGAAGAGACCCCGGCTCATAAATCAGCCTATTTTTTTCTTTTCTATTCCTAGAAAATAAAAAAATTAAATGGGGTAATTAGTGTCAAATGAAAGGTAGAAAGATCACCCTTGAGCAAAGATCCTTCCAGCACCAAGAGCATTATGTCCAACTTCACTGTTTCCCATGTCATCCTCAGTGGGAAGCCCAACAGCGGTACCATGAGCCCTCACCAACCTCCATTTATCAGGGGCGCCCTATAGTAAAATACGAACATCAAAGATCACTAAACTAATATGGTTACTAACAAATCAATATAATATTTACAAAGATGGCCTGCAACAAGTTCGTTTTAGCTTGAAAGAGTAATTTTCTTGAGTTTTTCTTGTTTTTATAAAACTTGTTCATCTGAATAGCATCAGACAAGCCCCCAAAAAAACTTGGTGTTATTTTTTCAAAAATGTTAGCACTGTTGGGATGTCTGCGTCACCTGATATTATTTCCTCACTAGGCTCAGACAAAACCACAATGACCAATTAGTTTTCTCAAGATCAAACCCCAATAAGTCTTGTTTTCCATGGATGCCACCGAACCGATTTATAGAGATCGCGTTTTACATGTTCCCTGGGTTAGTCGGGTATTGAAGGAGACTCTAGTAGTTTACAAATCTGAATGCACGTTTATACTTTATATCTTATTAACATGCTAACTGGTAAAAATACATAATATAAGTATATAACAAAGCATTCGTTCAGACTCATTGATTTGATTTGATTAAACTCGCTTGTTTCTATCAATCTACATTGATCAGGCATTTCAAATTGTTATGTATGATTTTTTAAATCTAACTTCCAACTAAAAACGAATATCTCTATTGATAACCTAAACGTCAACAGATATGCTTTAAAAAAAAATACAAATATAGATATATGGCAAGTAGAGAGAACACAATATGTTCAGAACCATTGATATTATTAATTCCTGTCTAGCTAAGACAAAATACAATGGACCAAACCCTGTTCTACATAAAATACGTGCTGGTGAATTCCGATTGTTTACATAACCAAACGCACATTCAGAATATCAGATCTTATCAACACATTACACATCTCCAAAAAAACATATATTAGACAATTGGTTCAAAATCATGGATTAGATTAGTCTAAATACGCTTATTTCTCCTAACGTATAACGATTATCTACTTCCGATGATGATATAAACGTGCTCAATGATTCTTCAGGTATAAATAAATTACAATGAACAACGATTATTCGCCATTAACGGATTCAAAAAAACAAAAAAGATATAAATTAACAGATACAGAAATAATGCATAGAAGTTAGATAAAAATTGATTACGTTTTTGAGAGAATCCATCGTAGGAGTTTCAGCGACATGGATGCAGTTGAACTTATCGGGAGAAGCTTCACCCCAACCGTCCAAAACAATCATAGCCACCAGCTTTCCCTTTGGTAGCTTTGGATGATCCGCCAATTTCCATGAAAATCCGCTGCTCCCCATCGTTAAACTCTCAGATCTGGTTTCGGTTTGAAAATGAAGCCAAAAAAGGAGATTGAATTCTGAACAATGTAGCGGAGATGCCTGCCTGATATATACTTTGATTTCTGATATTTTTTTTATATGTTTTATATCAGTCAAAACCCTCCCTCTCCCCTCCGGTTTTATTTATTTATTTATTTTAATTTTTTTTTTTAAGCCAAGTTACACCACGATTTTGATTCAGAAGAGAGATTTTAATAAATGGCAGATTTATTCACCCTATCAATAACCGAGCCGGCGAAGGTATCAATCGTGTGAACCCACTGTTTTCAAGCCATGTCATCAAAGTCTAGTTACATGGACCTCCCATTAGCCACCGCAACCCTCCCTCTCCCCTCCAGTTTTTTTTTGAACGGCGAATGTCTCATTTATTTATTTAACTTATAATCACATAAAAACATATTTACGTGATAAACTTCTGGGACATTCAATACTAGACTAACCGAAAAGAACAAGTAAAGCGCGGTTGGAAACAATCGGTTTGATGGCTTCTAAGGATAATTCTTCTAACTGAGGATTGAACTTGAGACATTTATATTGTCCCGGTTATTTGTTTCACATCTGTCTTTGGTTTCCTTGATTAAAAAATTATAATTAATACTCCTAATTTTTAGAAAAAAGATGCATAAATTTATAAAACAAAATTAGATTATGATTATGATTAACATCCAGGTTCTAGTGAATATTAAAATTAAGAACATTTAACTTTATCAAATTACTGATACGATTTATGATTAATTGATAATCTTTTAATGTTTTCAGTAAAACGTTATGTCTGAATCAGTCATAGGTTGAAAGTCTGAAGCTGTTCGTATTACTAAAAAACACATCTAAATAAGTTAACCATTTTTTTAACTATTAAGCTTAAAAAAATAATTTCAATATATCTTACTTAATCATCATTTAATGAACAAAAAATCATTGTTGTTATTACTTTGAAAACAATAATCAGTGGGTGGATTTGAAAATGAGAGAATAAAATGGAGAATATTCGAGAAGCATCTAGTGAGAAAAGAAAGCCACGTTTCGTAACCTGTGAGTCGCAGTTAAATACTTTAAGCGGCGTCACGGATTGCGACTTTACCGACGGCGTGCCTTTTGACACCACACGATCATCATTTAACATTTATGCGTTTCTTGCCGTTCAAAACAAAAAAAAAAAAAAACATTTATGCGTTTCTTGCTCCAAAAGTCAAAATGAAACACCCAACAGGACCACTAAACCAAACATCATGTAAAAGAGGCCCAACAGGCCCACTTTTAAACAAGCTCTGCAAGGCCCCCATGCGGCCCGGCCCCCACAAGTGTTGCTAGTAGTTTTATATATTTCTTTAAATTTTTAGATAATTATGTTGGGAATTTAAATTACTTGATTAATTATCAAATTAATATGAATTAAAATCAAAAACTTTTCATATTACTCAATTAAATCAAGACTTTTCAAATTACATATATTGATTATATGCATTAAGTCAAAACTCTTGGTATCACCTTCATGTAGTATAAATAGAAGACATATGTTGTCTTGTTAAGAGGTTGAAGAGAATATTACATACCATCTCACAAAAAAAATTCCAACTTTCTCATATCTTGAAGCTCTTGTTTAAGATATCTTTTTCAGTTGCTAGGTTACTTCCGGCAGTACACAAACTGTTTCGGTTGTTGTACCCTGGGAGACAGACGCGTTCGTCTTGAGAAGAGACGCGAAATATGTTTTAAGGGAAGCGTATTAAATACGTGTCTTAACCACAATCATCAACACGTTTAATCCAAGTTGTAGTGAAGAATAAGTGAAATACATACTGGATTGAAAACATCGTCAAATAGCTTGGTTGAAGACTCAACATGGAGCATGTTCTAGTCGAACAAGATTCTTAGAGCACCCAACGAATAAATTGATCAAAACAAGTTCGGTATATGAATTAGTAATTTATATTCCTTTATTTTAGTCTTATAACCGGTAATGTGTACTAGATTATTTCTTACGAATAACGAGAGTAGTGTTATTATTTATATTTGATTATTGTTTATAATATAAACATGAACCCATCTCCTACAAATTATTAGTTTGACCACATGATACAATAGGAAATATAAAATTTAGGTTTGTTATTTTAAAGGCATGTGTGATTTGATTCGGTTTTGAATAATATCCATGACAAAAAACAAAAAAGCACATGGACCATATCGGTAATTCACTCTGATAATTATGTATAAATTATAAAATGAGATGTTTAAGTTTTAAGTATGTTACAAAACAGTAATATTTTAAACGAAAATAAGAACGAAAAAAATATATAATTTGAGCGATTTTTGAATTGTAACACATGCCAACATAAATCATTTGTTTATTAGAGATATAAGCTATGTATGTTGAACTTGGATTTGATAAAGTTCAATTTATGTGACTCATTAGGTTTTATCTTTTCACTAATAAATTTGCTTATCTTATGATAAATCTGAGTTTGGATACAATAGTTGTATTTAAAACATCAGAGAATTAAAACTTTTGAGCCGGGACTTTTTATAAATTGTTATTGTAACACAAAATCATTAAATATAATATCAATTGTCAACTATATGCAAATTCATAACATGTAATAGAGTTATAGAAATGAGTTTATAATTTAAAGACTATAAGACTAGGAAGTGTGCCAAGTGGTTGGAGCCACTCCACCGAGGCGTCATGTGCCTATCCATCAATATCACCCACTCAACCATTTGTGATGGAAATGCCAAGTGCCCATTCACGGCTAAAAAATCACTCCAAGCGGTCAACAAATCATCCCAACCACGCCGTTGCTGTGGCCACGCCAAACCCACCCACACCTCTACCAAGAGGCACACCACAAGGTCTAAACACTGGTTAGTAATCATTTGTTACAAACCATACCAAATATGTTATATAATATTATTTTTAGCAACATTACAATATATTAGTTGTACTATAATGCATATCGTATTGAAGTTTTTTTTACACTCATGAAATATCTTGTAACTAAATAGTTTAGAAAAATCAAATTCATAAATTTATTAATAAAATAAAGTTTTGTTTATTAATATTCAAAGTATTTATCTACATATTTTGTGTGAAATCAAAACCAACATGCTTTTCTTTCCAACTTTGGCATAGTTATAAATATTTTAATTATATATATATATATATGGATTATATCATGTGAAACATGATCTTTAACTGAAAATTCTTAGACCCTATATGGGCCATTAATTTGAAATATTGAAAATAAATTTGTGGTCATATTAAAGTTGAATAAAAAAATTAGGATTTAAATAAACAAATCAACTTTAATGTAGTTTAATTAGGGCCATATATCTATTTTCAAGATTTCAAATTGACATACAGGGTTTAAAGATTTTTCCCTTAAATCGAGTATTCACATAATACAATCCCCAATATATAAATGGAGATATGTTTTGGTGGTTGTTTGGTAACATCTAAACTATTAAGTGTTGAATCAGTAAGATTTATGAATCGTTAAGAAGCTCTTAACTAGTAAGTGTTGAATTAGTTAATATTGTTTGGTTGAACATTTGAACGACTATGCAGAGGAGAGATGTAGTCAGAGAGGATTCATCGTCATTGGAGGTTCTCGAAAAGGAGAGGTTTTCGTCGGAGAGGAATGAAAAGGTGAAGAGGAGCCAACTCCTTTTATTCAGACATATATCAAGATCTGAACTATTCAGATGTTTATTCAAACATTTGTTTCATTTGTTTTCGTTCGAATGTTTGAAACAAACGGTGTAACTCTGACTGATTCAAACATTACTCAATTCAGACTCATTCCGAATATATCAAACAACCACTTAATTGGTTGACAATTTGACATAAACAACCAAGTAATTATTATATACTTTTAAATACGTAACAGATTGATTTTGACATATTTTTTGTAGTCATCATATCAATTATTCGGTTTTCATAGTTAGCATCCACTCATTATTTGAAGGTTTGATGGCGAAACATTGCATCCTTCTTTTTCCCTTTACTAGAATACGTTGACATATTCTATATACCGACTAAATTTAACAGAATAATATAAATGAACGGTTCAAAATTAAACAAATATTGTATTCATTTAAACCGGTAGGATCCCAAATGGTTTAGTAGACTAATAATTCATATTTCATTTGATGGCATTTAATTTTTAATTAAAATTGTAAGTTCACACAAAATGAGAAACTAGTTTTGTAATTTGTATATTTTAAAATTTTAAATTAATCAGAATGCTATCATGATTTTTTTTACTAACTAAATACTCAACTTGTTTAGATCTTTGGTAGTTTATTTCCATTTTTTGTTGTTGTTGTTCTTGGTGTTTCCTTTCTGCTACTTTTGATGTATTTTCGTGCTCTTTTTTTGGGGTTTTAGACTCTTGCTAGAATCCGGTGAAATAAAATATGGCAAGTTCAAAAAAGCTAAGGGGTCATTTCGCTGGATCTGGATCATTAAGTGCCGAATGGTAAAGATGTCTGAATGGTTAATATGTTTGAATGGTTAAGAGAGTCTGAACCATTAAGTGATGAACTAATTAAGACCGTTTGATTGCACATCTAAATGAAAATAATTTTTTTTTGTTAAAAACCCTAGGCCCGGTCGCCCCATCTCAACTCCAGGCTCTAGCCTTCTCGTTCGAGTCATCGCCGCCTGTCGCCCATCGCCGCTCCTTCGATTGAATCGCAGCCCGCCACAACCCCTTTGTTCGAACCCTAAAACCAGAATGGTGCGACGGGTGAAGAAGGTGGAGAACGGTGGAAGCGGTGGTGGTGCCGATTGGAACCATTTAGGCGGTGGTGGCGGCCATTCAGACATTCCAGCCTTTTCTCTTTCTCATTCAGACTCCTTCCCAAGTCTGAACCATTCAGACATTGGTTCAGACATTGAAACCCATTCAGAAGTCTTTTTTTTCTCCAAACAAATGGTCTGAATCTGAACCATTTATATTCAAACCCATTCAGACATAACAACCCTAACTAAAACTCAAAATCAAATTTAATTAGTTTCTTCTTTTTATCAGTGTTTTTTTAGTGTGAATATAGCAAAATGTTTTCTACTCATACGTGCAGTGCAAATATTTTTTTTTACTCGTAGCAGTCAACATTAGATTATAATACATCGTATATTTAAGCTCTTCAAAGGTTGTTTGGTAGAATCTTAGTGTTCATATACTCTGAATTATTAAGATGTTACCTTTTAATATTATATATTAACGATTTAAACTTAATGTTATCTCTTAATTATTAAAAGATTATAAACTATTAAAAGATAGCCTCATAATAATAATAATTAATAGGCTACAAACAACCCATTAATATAGAAGGCCATTGTAGGTCGTTATGTATTACGTAATTTCAACTATATATGATATTTTAGAATAGTGTTTTCACTTACAGATTAAATTATTTTGATACATCATCTAAAATCTTATCATTTAAATACAAAATAATAAAGAAATTAACATACATTGTATGCATGTATGCATCAATATATTGTGATCTTATAATAAAAAAAAAATTATATGATTTGTGTTTGCATGTTCATATTATAATTGACCATATATACAAAAAATAAAATGAATAAATACAAATTCAAATTAATATATCTATAAAAAAACTTATATGTATATGTATATGCATTATAATTATTGAGAAATACTATCGATCTTCATGTACATCGAAAACCAATCCCTCGATATATGAATACACATATCACTCATACATTGAACATGTTAAATGATAATTACAAAAAGAGGGGATATATAAACTCACACAATCAATCCCAATTTCCTCATTTTGATCCTCATAATCACGAAATCACGATTAAATTATCACGATCTGAATGCAATCAATGCACCCAACAGCATCCCAAATCGGCAATTTGATTCGATTGATCGAGTTCAGGAAGTCAACCTTCTAGAAGAACCACCAAACATCTGATCTAGAAGCACAACGAGAGCCATCGCAACAGCACAATCGATTTCCGGTTGCACAACCAGCCGGAAAACATCTCCGCCGAACGCCACCCCTCCAACGGCCTCCTTACATTTGAGCTCGGCAATGCGCCGCCGGTTGCTGTCTAACACGGCGCAGCACCGGTGTGAGTAGGATCCTTCGATCTCATAGGCGACGTTCTTTTTGCTTCCGGTGGTGCTGACGTAAGCTAGTGATTTCGTGTTGAGGAAGTTCACATATTTCGTTGCCGTGAAACGCGGATTCACCGTCGTTTCTCCGTCGTACACCAGCCAGCTGTCCGTGAGGCTTAACCTCTGTTCAATTAACGAATTATGCATTTAGTCACATCTCACAACTCAAGGTTTGAAAAATTCATCCAAATTAAATTGCATTTGTATGTTATTATACACACACACACTGACACACACACATACCTTCCGGCGGATGGTGAAGAGTGATCGGCCGGCGGCATCCATGAGAACGATCTCCGCCTTGTTGCTGGCGGCATAATTATCGACTCGGAAGATGAGATTACCCTTGGAATCGAAGACGGTAAATCCATCGCAATTGAGTAGCAATGATTTCTTCCAAACGGTGAGGACTACGGGGCTAAGATTCCGGCCGCCGGTGGAAGATTCCGGGAAGAAACGCGGTTTATCGGAAGAAACAAATGCTGGAAAAGCAGCTTTGGGGTATACTTTCGTCATCACTGTACTACTTTTAAAGTGAGAAATTGAAATTTCTTTTTTTGGTGTAAATTGAGAATTTGAAATTTGTTTTCTCGTTTTGGTTTTGGTTGGTGGTGAAGAGGGGCTTTATACTAAATTTTGAATGTCATGAGAGGACGAAAATACCCCCAGCTGTAGATAAGATTGAAAATGTTGTTCTTGTAAAATAGAGGAAAAAGCAGGGACAATAAGGTCATCACATCCATATTCTCTTCGAAACGCGGTTTAAAAAATATTTGTTATCCCATGTGTCTATATGTTATAAACCGTGTATTTTTTTTATAGTTATTATTAAACAGTTGTAATTAATTCATTGATTTATTATATTTTAAACTTGGATTTAAAATTGTCCAAGTATTAAATCCATGATAATAGGTTAACTTTGAGCATTCTATTAAGAGTAAATTATTGATTGTGTCATTTAAAATGTAGCAATTTGCTGGTTTTATTCTTTAAATTCAAAAATTACTAGAAGTGTCCATATTTTGAAAATTTTGTACTGATTTTGTCATTTGTCACTAACCTTAGCTTTTGAAGAGGAAGGGTATGATTTGACGATTTTACCCCTCATGTGTATGGGGCATGATATTTTTAACTGAATTGCTTAACATGGTTAGTAACAAAGGACAAAATCAGTGTAAAATTTTCAAAATAGGGACACTCATAGTAATTTTTGAATTTAAAGGACGAAATCAACAAATTGCTACATTTTTAAAAGACACAATCAATAATTTACTCTTCTATTAATAAAACTAAGGAACCTATAATTTTTTTTTATTTGGTACTGTAAAATATATCCCAACCTTCTCATGATCATTTTATGTGTACACAAGTACTTTTTACAGCGGGTTTGGTTCGTTTTTTCAGCGGTTCCTTTAGTTTCTTCTTTTGCTGTGGTTCTGTTTTTTTGTCACAGACCATTATTAACTAATATTACCACGGTTCAAACCAAATTTTTTGAGCAGACCATTATTTGTGGCAGCTAAACTAATTTTTTATCTCGGTTTAAACAAATTTTTTTGCCGCGGTTCTTTATTTGTCATAGTTCAAAACATAATATTTAACTAATATTACTGTATTCTTGCAATGATTATCTTTTGGCATATATTGTAATATAATGTAATGTATATAATTATAAATCTTTTTTAGTTTTTTGTTATAAAATAAAACAATATTCTTCTGTATTTAATACGTGTATTCTTAATGGGACCAACGTAAAAGCATCTGATGCATGCAATTAAGGGTCGGACATATGACACTAGTATTCACGTACTTTAAGCAAATTTCGAAAAGAAATTAGGTATTGCCTGTTTTTAATTCTTAACGTACCAAAATCTCTTTATGTGCTTTTATTAGAACTTTCGGCCAATCGTAGCTTTTTTGTTATTTTGTTCCTTTTGATTAAAGGATCCACGTTCAAAAAATAAATAACCCATTGGGCCGATAAATAGGATTGTAAACAAACCAAATAAATATAAATTTAATACATACAAAAAGGTTGTGCATATTCATTTGTTTAACTAAATTTAGTATTATACGAAAATAAACAAGTTATTTATTCTTATACTAGCCTAAAACCCCGTGTATTACACATATTGGATAATAGAAAATATAATTTATTAGCATTAAATAATAATAAATATTTAACAATTATAAATTTATATTTAGGAAAAGATATAATTGAATTATTCTTATTTTTTATTAAATTTTAATATATTAGTAAATTATTTGAAGAAGAAAAATTATATTATTTAATATTTAATTATATAATTTAAATACCAAAATTAATAGTATTTATTAGGAGAGAAAGACGGAAAAAACTTGTTCAGGTTTAACCAGAACGCGACACGTGTTCCCTAAAAATATTCTTTTATTAGAGTAGGTAGATTATACACAAATTCTATAATAACAATAAGACATTATTCTTTTTTATTTTTATTTAATATTTTTTAAATATAATAAATACAAAATGATAGAATAAGCAAAACGTTATACTTATACTAACAAGCTATTCCCATAAAAATATTTAAAAGAGATAAGGTATTTTTATTATATAAGCATATTTGTTTGTTGTTTTGTATTTGCAATTGAATATCATGAAAAATGGGAATCTATGGCTGAGGATGAGTATGCGGTGAAATATGGGTCCCAAGAGAATGACATTTCATGGGCGGCTTCGTAATACATTTGTTTGACCTAATTAACATTCTTATCACTGCAACTAGATATCTTTCGTAACTTAATTTAATACTTCCTCAATTTTTTTTAACGGTATGTCAAACGAATACATTTTAAGTCTCATCATTCAAGTAAATCTAATGACAAAAGATAACCCGTATTTATGAAACACAAATAACGTTGGAGACTTGGGTCACCCGTCGCTCTACTTTCTGAAAACCTACTATGAAAAAACCTCTGACTGACATAAAACTAAGTGAGACTCAAAAATATAACATTTACCTCAGAAAATCATAAGATTGTCTACTTATAGACCAATTGATACATGACTTACATATTGACAATACTTCTTTAAATTACTTTAGAAGAAAATGCATATTAGCAGGTAAAGTAAAAAAATATATAATTTTATAAGTTTGGAGCAGATTTTTGTAATTCCTTTTTGTTACTAAAAATTTGAACTAAATAAATTCATAGAATTTAAAATGTGAATCAGGTTAATTTACGGTTTACAGATTTACGCTATATTCTCAAGTTTATTGAATGAGGTAACATTAAAAAAACAAAGGAAAAGAAATAAGAGAAAAGGAAAATTATGAAATTATTTCTTTCTAAATCGGAAGAAAAGAAAAACTAAATAATTTTGTGTAGTTTTCCTTCCACCTCTATTTCTTTCCATTCTTAAATGAAACTCGAGAATATAACATGTTTATTTTTCGTTTCCATTTATTCGTTAAATGAAACTTAGGATCACAAACATGTTTACCTTTCGTTTATTTTTTCTTCTCTTCTTAAATGAACTGAACATAACGATAGTCATTCGATTTTTGATATGTCAGTAGAATTAACCACCAAAGAGCCTATAAGTTAGCTTGTACCCTAAATCCCTAATTTATATTTGGTTGGATTTATGTATTTTAGAGTTTGGATTCGATTTGGTTATTCAGCACAACCAATAGTAGATATGTAAAAACGTTATACATAATTTTAATCTCACGTTCCTAAATACATTAACCTAAAATTATTTTACTTCTGATCAGCAGTGTTAAGTATATTGGTTTTTTTATTATTCGAATATGTAATTTTCAAAGAATGGTAATCAAATTTAGCTAGAATTAAAAAAAAAAAACCGTTTCAAAATCGAAATTGAATTTCTGTTCAAATTTAGGTTGAGTAGATAAACTGAATTAGAAAACAAAATAAATATATAACAATATAAAAATAAAATAAATAACACTATGTAAAATATGTATTTTCTAATCCAAAGTCAAATATTAAGATCGGTCTGATTCCGAAATAAATTCAAAAACCTATGATTATTTAACTTTTAAATAATGATGAATTTGCACATATACATAAAAAATAAAGTCTTTTACAAGTGTTAAAATAATGTCTCATTAATAATATCAAATATATAAATTGATCTTGATAAGTTATACATTTTATCACTTTAAGAGTGTGTTATTATAATATTGTGATCATATATATGTATATACATATCATGTGTGTATATAGCAAAGTTCTTAGAGATAGAATCAACTTTTAAAATTGTTTAAATTTAATCATTCAAGTAGATAATATGTTAATCATATATACTTTGAGTAAGTAAACTAAAATAAAAAAAAGTTTAAATGACATGATATAAACATTTATAAAAGTTAGTTATATTCATATGAAATTTTTGTTACGAAATTCTTCTATTAATATTGCATATTTTTTGTCGCAAAATTAACAGAAAAGCCACTTCCTTGCGCAAGTATCTTGACTAACCTAAATTTAATATTGTTTAATTATTGCATAATAAATCTGTCAAATTTATGCTGAATTTAATGTTTATTCTACAGTAGTGAAAAAAATTATATTTTATATATTATTGTTTAATGTTTAATTATTTTAGTTCGGTAGCTGGATTACCTTACACTAATAAAAACCAACGTCGGTTGGTTTTTATATTCAGACTGCTCAAACAATAGTGATAGTTAAATAATATTGATTTCATCATACAAACACTAATGTTTGTTTGGCAGACTGGTAAGGCGGTATGTTTTTACGGAAGTGGTATGGGTTCGAATCCCTCCCTTCACCTTTTTTCTCTTTTTTTTTCCCATCTTTCTTATTGCCATTCTTCTCTCCATCTTTTTATTTTTTCATGGTTGTCCTTTTACTTTTTTTTACACCCTGTCGTCATGAAAATGCTCTCCCCCAAATGAGACCATTATTACAACTAATATTTGTTGTCATGTAACCGACTAACAGAGCCGACTTTAAAAACGAAAAAAAATCTGGCGCCTAGGGCAAGGAAAAAAAATTAGACCCTCCTAAAAATACCAACTTATTAATTTATATATACAAAGTTAATAATATAATATATAAATAAATTATATAAATTCAGGCCCTTTAAAAAGTCAGACACGGGGCCGTCACCCACTTTGTCCCTCCCTCAGGGCTCGAGTCGCCCTGCAAACTAGCTCTCTAAACTTTCTTTGTTTTTTTCTCACATTTCATCTTTCACTTTTTCTTTCCCTTTTTTCCCGAATCCGTCTTTTTACTGTTTTATTTGTCGCTCTACCTTCATGAAATCGCTCACCCACAAATAAGAAACCGTTGTTACAACTAATCCTTATTGTCATGTAACCGGTTAACTCTCTAAACTTTTCTTATTTTTTTCTCCTCACCTTTTTCTTTTTTACTTTTGTTTTTTTTTTTTGTGAAAAATAATAAATCTACTATTATCGTTTAATCATTGATGTCCTGTCCCGCTATGCCATATGTCTGTATCCTATTCGGTCCTTGTGAAACATTTTTTTTAGTTTACCGAACAACAAGTTGCGTCAAACACAGTTGGTTGACATTTTTCTTTAACACGTTTACTTTGTTACTTTTTTTGCTTAAGATTCGTATTTTCACCCTCTCAATTTTTTTTTTAAAAAATTCGTAAAATATTGTTTTGACCCCATATGGTTTCTAAAGTTTCGAATTTACTCCTTTCGTGTCTTAAATCTTCACCACATGCTTTCGAGATTAACACTTTTACCTCCTTAATATTCTAAAAACGATGTAAAATGTTGCTTTAGTTTTCTCATGTAAAATGTTGCTTTAATTTTCTCATGTTTCTAAAACTTCCAACTTAACCCTTTTGTTTGTTAGCTAAAAATAATTTCTTTCGTGCTTTGTTTTAGGCAAGAGTCCATATGAATTCATGTTAATACACATTTTGATATAATTTTTCTGGAAACAAGTTCACTCATGTAAAGTACATTTTCTTCCTTATTTCATACATGTTTTCTGTTATTGACGTTTCGACGTAAATAATTTTAGGAGATAGATTAGGTCAAATATATCATATTTCACTAGGCAGATTAAGTCAAAGTACTCTACGTTGTAACACCGCCGCAGCGCGCGGCGGGTGACTTTACTAGTTATTATTAAAATCTAACTAGTGCGATGTCTGCGATGGGTTCATATTTTTACGTCCACACGTTGAATACAAGTGTTCATATTTAATTTAATTAATTTCTAAAGCTAGAAGCTTAGATATATATCTATATAATCTTATACATTTATACAAAACATAACATTTATCCAAAAAAGTTATTTAAAATAAAAAGTTAAAAAGCAAATTTTTATAATGAAATTAAAAATATATGTATTATTGTTTTGTTACTTAAAATACGAATTCATACTCAAATTCAATCGTATCTTATCTTAAAAATCATTTTATAAATCCTAGTTTTTTATTAGTAAGTATTTACATTTTTTTTATTCAATCAGCGTGAGACAATGACATTGGACAAGTGTTTAATATTACATTGATACCCTTAAAAATAAAAATAAAAATTGTGTAAATTATACAACTTATTCAAAATAGTTTTCGCAAAAATATAAACTTTTTAACAGACCTAACCCTGTATGTAATTGGTTATTTCATTCATGATGTTGATATCCACTTACCAAGATAATAATTCTCCTGCATCATTACCAAAAGACTTTGTTTATTTTGCTTTTATAATACCTAAACATTTCACTATCTTGAATCATCCAATTCATGATGCTATAGTAGTTAATATTATCTAAAGTTTCATTTTATATGTTTAATGATGGAAATAATAAATAAACCGTTTGTGAGAAAGTGTTTAAATTGCAAAAAAAATGTGAGAATCGTTGTGTGGTTAACATTTGTTATTTTTATAATCTTTTTAAAAATATATTTTAGTTATTGTGTTTTATGTATTAGATCATTGTAAAATATATTTTCATCATTATGTTTTACATTTTAACTCATTTTGTGTTATTTTGACATTGGTTTTCTATAAATGCAATGAATAAATTTGTCGTTTAATAAATTTTTATGTTAAAAGTGTTTTAATTGTAAAAAATGGGAGAAGTATTGTAGAGTTTACGTCTTATTTTCTTAACGTTTTAAAAACGACATTTTGATCATTGTAGTATATGTTTATTGTCATTGTCTAATATATTTACATCATTTTGTTTTATAGTTTAACTAATTTGTGTTACTTTTCAATTTTATACCATAAATTTGTTGTTTTAATTTTTATGTTACATATTCAAAGTAAACAATTGAGTTGTTTAAAAATTATGAAAACTTATCATTTTAAAAAACATGTTTTTAAGTTTTTGTGTTGTATGTATCTTAAGCTTTTAACTATGATATTTTTATCATTGTATTTTACTTTCTTATTATTTTGTAATATGTTTCATCATTTTGTTATATGTTTACCCCATCTTGTGTTATTTTGTCATTATTTTTATACACTAAATATATTTGTTGTTATTTAATTTTTATGTTTTACATATTAAAAGTTGTGTTATTTCACCTTAAAAAAGTTACATATAAAAGTTATGAATGTTAAAAAAGTTGGAGAACTTAATAAAAAAAATTAACAAAATAGTTATCACAAAAATAATTTTTCATCAAGATATATCTCAAACATTATGTATTAATTACATATTTAGTGACACTAAATCCTTTTTATACCTTTTATAAAAAAAAATATACTATAACCTATACCGGTAAAACTTAACCTACAAGAAAGTGGTGTAATGGTTAAAGTGGATAAGAGAAAACTAAAGGTCTCGAGTTCAATTTTCAACTATAGCTATTTTCCTTGGAGGATACAAACCCTGCTGCATGCGATCTCGTTTTATCTGTTCCTCTTGGTTAATCGGGTATTAGGAGGGACTATGGGGTTTAACACGTAAGTAAGTTCCCGTTATTAAAAAAACCCGGTAAAACCTAAATCTATTTAATTATCCCGTTTACTATTTGACAAAAGTAAATTAACTGATTCTTTAAAAAAGATAGAACAACAAACAAGCCTATAAAGAGAATCAGTGTATAAAAAAGAGAATATCACGAAACTTATGGCTTGTATATTGCTGGTTTTTTCAAACCCATCAAAGGAATAACCTCTATTTGTAGTAATATATATATCTATATATGTATGTATGAACACCAAATTAAAGGATATTATATATATATATAATCAGAGGCCTTTCGGTGTGATGGGTGATAAAAGAAAGTGAAAAACACATATTGCCCACTAAAAGCAGAAGATGGAATCGCATAAGACTATTGGGTGTGTCAAGGCACCCACTCACTCCACGTATGCGCCACGTAGGCGCCACATAAGCACTCACCACAACCACTCACCCCACCATTTTGGTGGAAATGCTCAATTACCCACTCACTCCACGTCATCATCCCTTTTTTAAGAGAGAGAGAGAGAAAGAGAGAGAAAGAGTGTGAGTGTGTGTGTGTAAGAGAGAGAGAGAGAAAGAGAGAGAAAGAGTGTGTGTCGTGTAAGAGAAAGAGAGAGAAAGAGTGTGTGTGTAAAGAGAGAGAGAGAGAAAGAGAGAGAGCCCCTCTCCCGTTACCCCAATCACACCAGTGGACCCACGCCCCTCTCACGCCCCTAGGGGGCGGTGTGCCACGCCCCCTCACGCCTCAATCACGCCCACTCAAGTGACACACCCCACGGTCTAATGAAAGGACCGGGATTTCACTTTATTTATTTTCAACCTCCAATTGCACAAGAATCCAATCCTTCTCTTTACGGTAACTAAAAAGAGACGAGTATTGTTTATGTGCATGATTCCATATATACCAAATCATCATCATCATAATCATAAATATAGAAAGTAACAAATGTTAAAAGCAAACTGGAACAAACATTCAAGTATTTATATGTATGTTTAGGCCATGTGTTATCATGGGTGAAGAAGGCGTGAGGGAAGGGAGTCACGCCCCTATAGCGCCCTCCACCATTACATAGGGGCGTGACCGATGGCGCGGTAGGCTTCTATGTGATGTAGGTCACGACATGAAGGAAAAAAAGAGATAGGGGAAGAAAGGAGAGAGGGAAAAAAGGAGGGGTGATAGGGACGTGATGAGAGGTGATGATAACACATATGGTGATGATGTGGAGTGATAAGGGGTGATGATGTTGGTTGATTATATGCCGCCTACGTGACACCCTACGTGGAGTGATGGGGGTTGATGATAACTCATGGTCTTATCTAGGTATATCTAACATGGCTATTTATCGACTATTAATTAAATTACCCTTAATTAGTAAAGAAAAATGAATGGTAGTTAAAAACAATAATATACCTATAATTAGATTTATGTAACTTATAATCATCTATATATATATATATATATATATATATAGGGAGAGATTTAAATGTTAACCCTCCCTTATATCGTTAACCCGTGTTAACCCGGCATTTTTTGCCCGAATCTTTGTTTTTTTTTCATGGTTTTTGTTATACATAAATATGGGGGCTTCTTTTTTGTGTTTTTGCTAATTCATCACCGTTTAGAAATTATTTACAAGTGTAAGTAAGTGTAAGTTACTTACATTAAGTGTAGTGTAAGTAACTTACACTTACTTACACTTACTTACACTTGTAAATAATTTCTAAACGGTGATGAATTAGCAAAAACATAAAAAAGAAACCCCTCCTATTTATGTATAACAAAAACCATGAAAAAAAAACAAAGATTCGGGCAAACAATGCCGGGTTAACACGGGTTAACGATATAAGGGAGGGTTAACAATATATATATATATATATATATATATATATATATATATATATATTAGCAAACAATAAACACCATTTCTCTTATTTTATTTATTTTTTAGTCTAGACCTCCTCTACTTCTCTTACGGATCTGCACTATTTTACACAAATAATAATTTAGCTTATACGTGTAACAACTTAATTTGTTGACTTATTAAGCTTACTCAAAAACATGTATTACGATATATTAATTGACCTACAATATCTAAATAAAAAAAAATAAAAACTTTGAGCCCCTATTAGAATATGGGCACACCCTCAAAGATGATTGTGTCCTAACCTAGCATAAACTCATCATACTTATAATACTCAACTCTCTAAATTAATCTATTATACTAGTACTAATATCTACTTTAAACTTAAGATTTTTTTTATCTATGACACACGACGTTTATTAAATAAAGTAGTATACAAGATTTCAGTTAATTGTATGTTATTTAGAAAGTCAAAAATGCATAGTTAATTATATATTTTATGATGAAAATTTAAAATTTTTAAATTTCTTTTGATTACGTAATTTGTTTTACATAAACATGCAATCTTGATTTAGTCAATGTTAATATCAAATAAAATCTCTATAGGCTCATCAACATCATGAACGCATTTTATTTCGTGGATTATACTATTTTTTTTTTATTTTTTGGGCTATGCGATTTTTTTTTGATAATTGAAATTCTCTAAATATCTAATTTTTGAAAGATACAAAAGTATGTTTGATTCCTACGTTCGTGGATAATTTTAGCTATTCGTGAAACTAAAGTATTCCCCCTAATTTTAGTTATTTTATAACCGTAAAAATAAAATTTATCTGATATTAATATATAAAAATTATATACAAATAAATAAACATTTGTGTATTTTTATAAATTTCTTACGCTTGACCTGTCGAAAAAGTCTCCTCCAAGTCTACCCACCCAATTAAAAAAAAAACGAACACAAAGCCAGCTTCAAATAGCCACTAAGCCACCCACTTTTCTTCAGATTATTACAAGAAAAAAAAACACACATTTTGGATTCGCATCGATGCCAAAAGGTCACAACCATTGTATTTGTCACCAAAACTGTTAAATTCAAAAAATATAATAGCATATTTTAACCATTTGTAATTTTTTCATGCAATTAAAAAAAATGTTACAAAATTTAATTACTCTATTGCATAAAAGTTATTATCGTGGGTAACTATCTATAACTAGTAACTCTAGACTATTGTCATTGGCAACCAAAGATTGGATTGTAACACTATTCAAAAAAAAGAAAAAAAGAAAAAAAGTGTTACTTCTCTCTACGATCTGGTCATCTTCACGAGCTAGATTGCAACCCTATTGGGGGGTATTTTTTCTTTTTTTTTGTTTCCTTTATCATATTTAGTTTTAGTTATAGTCTTATTTTTTTTAAATAACTACTGATAACTAAAATTTTTAAAAAATCTAAAGAGTTAAGTGCTTTTTTAGTCCTTGTGGTTTGTTTAATATTGTCATTTTAGTCCAAAATCTTCTTTTATTGCTTGTGATACATTGTGGTTATCACTTTTTTGCCATTTTAGTCCATCCACTAACTCCATCCAATTTATTTGTTAACTCAAGGGTTATTTTAGTCTTTTTCTTAAAATACTTAATAAGTGATTAAATTTACACAATATTAACCCCACCCTAATTCCCTTATGACGGCATGAGCAAAGATGTTACGGTTTGGACTGACCCAAATTTAGGGTTTTCATAACGGGTCATACACGACCCGTCAAGACACGAAACACGAACTTGTTAGACACGAACACGACACATCTTATCGTGTCTGTTTTTTCAAACACGAACACGACCCGTTAAAAAACGTAAACACGAAAAGACCCGCTGAGGAACCCGTTAACAGTTAACACTATAAATGACCTGTTAAAACCCGTTAAAGAATCTATTAAGGAACCTGTTAAAGAACTAAGGTTAGACAATTATAAATTTTTTTAAGCTAATCGGTTACCCATATGGCCAAATATTTTATGATATTATTTATTTTAAATTTTAAACAGGTCTTAACAAGTTCATGTTCGTGTCTAACAAGTTCGTGTTTCGTGTCTTGACGGGTCGTGTATGACCCGTTATGACAACCCTAAATTTGGGTCAGTCCAAACCGTAACATCTTTGCTCATGCCGTCATAAGTGAATTAGGGTGGGGTTAATATTGTGTAAATTTAATCACTTATTAAGTATTTTAAGAAAAAGACTAAAATAACCCTTGAGTTAACAAATAAATTGGATGGAGTTAGTGGATGGACTAAAATGGCAAAAAAGTGATAACCACAATGTATCACAAGCAATAAAAGAAGATTTTGGACTAAAATGACAATATTAAACAAACCACAAGGACTAAAAAAACACTTAACTCAAATCTAAAAATACATTTTTGATCAGTTTTTTTATGAACATGCCGGTATAAATTTTGTTAAAATCATAGCTCGTTTGAAAAAATGTATTTTTTTAATATAAAATAAATATAAACAATCATTGATTTATCTTATTTAAAAATTTGAGTTTTTTATTGGTTCAAAAGATTTTTGGTATCAAACTCATTATCATAAATTATATTTATTTAATAAAAAATAGTAAAAGTTGGGTTGTTAATGAGAGTAAAAAGTTGGGTTTGATTGGGTTGTATAGGTGCAAGAGAGAGAAATTATTTTTTTTATTAAAATGTTGGGTTGGATTGGATTGTGAATGAGGATGTTCTTAGACTCTTAGAAGTTAAATTATCACTACTTTGTGTTCAATCTCAATTAGAATTTTTATAGCTTACGCTAATCATTTACACGATAATCAACTAAAACAAACTTGTGTTCAAACTAACAACCAAAACTATAAAATTTCGTGATATATTTACAGTTAAACATATCTTATATATCCCTTAATTATTTTTTTTTCTACTCTTTGAATAAGTTGTTAGTTTTAACAGAAAGAATAACCTTATTTTGCTAAAAACTTTTTGTTGAATCGAATTGATCTAAATTTTAATATCTTTTAAAAGATTTAGTACAAAAGTTGCACATAATTCATGGTAATAATATGAATGGGAAGGAACAAGTTTGATCAATTTATTTACAAAATAGACACTTAATTATCGGTCAAATTAAGCTTTGGACTTATCAGTCAGTGACTTGTCATCTAAACTAGTCTTGGGCGTCGTTTACTTTTAGCCGGTAAGTCTGAAATAAACCCTCGAGATTTATAAACAGAGATTTAATATTTATTTTGAAAAAACTTTGATAATCTTGTGAGCATTAGTAAATTTTCCATATAACAATTGTAGGACTAAATATTTACAATATTGTCCTCATGATTATTTAACTAAATAGATCAATTACTTAATTACTCCTAGCAGATAGATAATTATTTGATGGACGTAATTATCCTTATTTATCCTAATTAGGATTTCCCTTGGGTGTATATAAATATGAGGTTAATGGCTCCTAATCAAAGTTACTCACTCTTAACATCATCATACACGAATCTCTCATCTCAAAGAGAATCGTGAACCACCCTAACAGAGCCTCTCATCTTATTCCATCCCCACCATACACCCTAAACGGGAACCGGTCGGATCTTTATCTCAAGCATCATGTCTAGAATCAACAACGCATTCACTGGATTTCAGGTTTCATCTAATCTCTATTTCATTGTTGTTTTCGTGTTCATGTTCAAATCAAACTCAAAGGAATCGATCCAACAACAATTATATTTGATTATTAATAATGCTTACTTCGAACGTCTCCAACGAATTGAGCCGGACGTTATGGTGGAGGGCTGTTGGAGGCGGCCGATTTTGGGCGAGACCGTCCCTAAAACCAAAGGGACAAAAAAAAGGAGTTTTTGTGGGACCCATTCTATGTTTTATAACATGGTTCTATTGTTTTTATATTTAACATTCAATTTTCACACTACTATATATCTTATATGAACCTCTATAAGTCATATAGAAGTGATGATCAATCAATATTTGTCAAAATTTTACAGTGTAAATAATTGGTTTCGTATACGGCTTGTATATATATGAGACCAATCATTGTCGAAGCACAGTGTGTCAGAGGGATCATATGTCTCGTATATGCATATGTGTCTTGTATGGTGTCAGTAAGATGTTAAATTAAAAAAGAGATTGTGTAAATAACTATAATTAATGTATAAAGGAGAAAAATCGTGAGAAGCGTACGAAGAAAGTAGAGCAATGCCACGTGTCATTTGGGAATGTTATTAACATTCATTTAAAATCATGAACTGTCATTTAACACATATAATCAATGAATAACTAGATAATCACCAACTAATAATCACAACTAACATGGGTGGACCTATGGTTTGGACAATGGGGTTCAAATGAACCCATTGAAATTTGTTTTTACATAGCATTCATGTAATTGAAACTAGGTTGACCCCAAAGATTATTTGACTTTGACCACAAAGATTATTTTCTTTCTAATGGTGATGTTTAATTATCATTTAAAAATACTTAATAGTGAGAAGTTTCATTTTTATTTTGGTCTTAATTATTAACCGAAATGCATAAATTCTTAGATAATTAAACACATACATGGTAAAATCTTGTTAAAATTTTTGTGTGTAATCAGATGAAGAAAGAACTTAGGGATTATATTATTTGAAAGAACTATTCTACATCCAACAAAATTTAAACATACTAAAGCGATTCAACATAGGAAATATGCAAATCATCCTAATCTCACCAGAAATATTTTTATATCGATTTATTAGATATCTGAACAAAAAAAATATTGTGACCCGTTAAAAAAAATTTCTAGGTCCTCCACAGCAGACAAGGGTAAAAAACGCAAACAACGTAAAAAATCAAAATAATCAAGGACCAACTTGGTTATCATAAGCCATTAATCAGAGATCAAGTGTAAAAAATCATAGGCCATATAAAAATTCAAAATAATCAGAGAAATATGATTAATTACGTACCAATAATCACGGACCAAAATGTAAAAATCACGAATCACGTAAAAAATCGGAAAAAAACTACAGTAATACTACATTTAAATTAAACATAATAAAATTCTTTATTTTTTGATTTAATTTTTTCCAAGAATTGATCAACCGTTTTTGTGACAACTCAAAATTCTCAGGTTAGAATCATAACTCGAAAATGAAGAGAATGAGTGTAAGCGAAATCGCGAAACGAGGCTCCGATTTCAAGATACACTGAATCGAATATAACAATAGATAAGAGGTCAAATATTTTGAACTCTTTAGGTCTTGAGATTATAACCATTGAAAAGAGCTCGAAAAATCGTGAACGTAGGCGAAAATCGTGCGCAAAACGGAGTTCGTATGCTCCCGGAATCGCGAAACGAAGATAAGATCAAAAATCTGGATTTCCCATCCCGTGCGGTACGCCCCGGGACAACCTTCGAGATGGGGCGATGCGCCTGGGGTGTTATGACGGCAAAAGTTGCTTAAAACGATCAGATTGCTTCTGGAAACTCATTTTTTTGCTTCTCCTCGATGTTTCTCACCTCCAAACACACCAAATCTTCATTTTTAGTTCTCAACCTCTATTTTGAAGGCTTCTAAACGTTCAGATCATCCCAGGGATCGTATCTACAAGCTCTAATCGTCGTTTTACACTCAGAACTCCGTTTGACTAGGTAACGGTTCGTTTTAACCTTCTAGCTTCTTAATGATTGATTAAATCCTATTTTTGAACGTAATGATATAGTTAGGGTTGTTGATTATTGCCTAGATGATGGCTAGGATTGATTATAAACGAAAAACACGATGTTTAACGGGTAAATCCTTGTTTTGATCCGTTGTAATGCCCAATTTTCATGAAATCATAACAATGATTATAATGGTTTAAACCATTTGATCATGACAATATAGGTGATTAGTTTCATTAATCTTTGAAATGCAAAGGTTAAATCCAAGTGTTTCAAACTAATCACAATCATTAACACACTCAGGGAAACGATTATTTGACGTTTATGATTACAGTCAGATTAGTATGTTAAACATGGTTTTTAAACCTATTCCAATATCACATTATGATATTTCATGATAATTGGGTACTCAATAACAATGATTAATCGTTTCTAAGCAATAAATTCATCTACAAACTGTTTCATCATCATAATCAACAACATTAACTATTTGATTAATCCGAGATTATTCTGATTAATCAAGTGTGTCATCAACCTAGTATTAGGAACCTGAATCAGTATAGGTTCCTACATTATCACACATTGTATGATATGACATTAAAATAAATAATTAAAAACCTAATATCGGTTTGATGACTTTCAAGGCAACGTCTTTGACATTGAACGTTCAGAAAGATTTAATCAGTAAGTTAAAACATAAATAACTCATTACACATGAACTAATGCAGAATTACACCATTAGCATCAGTTTGCGAGTGATTTTGCTATTGTAAGGCATCAGGTGAGTTTCGTACAACCCCTTTTCTTTTTAATCTTTTATAAACATCGGGGTAGCGCTGTAAAACTTTTCAGAACTATATGATATGTATCACTGTTATCTTCGTGATTTCATGTGATTGTTAAGAACTTGTGGATTTCCTAGGATTTTGCCGTAGATCGAGAACTCTACCAAGGAACTTAAAAGTCCTCATTTTTAAACTGTATCTAGTGAACCCATGAGGGGCCGAACAGGAAACAATGATAGTCCTATCGGCTGACCACCCATTTGCTAGGAGTCTGCAACTCCCCGTGCTGTGAATGTTTGTTACCTATTTCCAGAACTTCTTGATGTGGTGGTAGGCATTAAGACAATGAGGCATTAAGATGTTACCGACGGGTAGTATCTTATAGATCGAGAACTGTCCAAAAGGAACTAGATACGGGTCCCATGGTTATCAGGAACTGAACATTTTGAAAACTTATATATATCATATCATATTGTTGAACTTGAACTGTATGATCTCACCAGCTTTGTGCTGACGTTTTAAACTTAAAACTCTTGCAGGAAGACAGTTACCACCGGGTGAGGATGCACTTCATACACTGTAATTAAATAAACCAGATGGTGTAATCAACTTAGTTTGTAACAGTACTGTTAATTGTAATGACGATTCTTGTAATATAATTACTTTAAGTTAATCTGTGTGCTGTGATATTGGTTCAAGTAAGTCACACCTCATCTTTGAGACATCACCACTATGCTTCCGCAATCTTGTCAGAACGACGTATGATATCATCACAGGTGACGAGAGGTGGGGGTGTGACAGTTTTAAAAGCTATTTGATTTATAAAAAATAGAACTTGATTTACCTACAAAAATATCAACAAATATATGTTATTTCTTTTTTATCCTTCAAGTTTTGAATAATTTAAGTTTTAAATGAAAAATGAAGACAATTAGATCATATTCATTTGATTAATTTATCAAGGGACTAGAATTCTTGTCATTCTCCGATATATATGCATTAATACGAAGAAATATATAAAATTAACATACATTATACCAAAGAAAAAGTTTGAAGTGTTATGAGCAAGTAGATGTTTAAACATGTTAAATGAGTTCCTTTTTTTACACATGTTAACATATGTGTAATAAATTGGACGAAGGACACCTTGGCATCCAGTAGTCATGGACCAATCCGATTTATTCTGTCTTTTCATTGGAATTGAACGATGGATACTATGCCTCAAGCAATCACTTTCAATTTTATAAGAACTATGAAAACCTTTTATACTACATGTTTATAACATGTATAAAAAAAGGTGTTTTGTAGAATCATAGAAAAATAAGGATTTTTCTATATCATTTCTGATAGGAGTTCATTGGTTTGGAGATTCATCCTAGAGGCGGCCAACGTCCCGGAACCGGAACCGGTCGTATCCGAACTGGTGGGTACGGGCGGTTCTGGGTTTTCAAAGAAATTGGAACCGGAACCGGTTCCACCAATGTTTTAAACCCCGGTATTTTATGTGCACCGGATTTGGCTCAAAAATGGTTCAACCGGTTGAACCGGGTTGTACCGGACGGCTCAACCGGACACACTAATTAACTATAGAAATACAACTTATATTCAAATAAGTTTCCAAAAAGTATACAAATTCATCCAAAAACAATCCAAAAAGTACTCAAATTCATCTAAAACTAGGGGTGTGCATGGTTCGGTTTTGACCTAAAATCATAACCATAACCAAGATGTCGGTTAAACCAATATGATAATCATAACCAATCGGTTATGCCGGTTTCGGTTAAGCGGTTATGATGGTTATAACTGGTCGGTTATAGGTTGGTTAACCATTAAATATATTCGATAATATTAATATCAATTAACAAAACAATATCCATGAATTCAAACAAACGTTTAACAAAAACGAGAACAAAACGATAAAATCTAATCAAAAAATTCAAACAAACATTCAAAATGTTGAAATGCCAAAATTCCGATAAAATGAAGAATTTAAGTTTTAAATGAAAAATGAAGACAATTAGATCATATTCATTTGATTAATTTATCAAGGGACTAGAATTCTTGTCATTCTCACTAAAAAAACACTTTATATTTAATCATTCTCCGATATATATGCATTAATACGAAGAAATATATAAAATTAACATAGATTATACCAAAGAAAAAGTTTGAAGTGTTATAAGCAAGTAGATGTTTAAACATGTTAAATGAGTTCCTTTTTTTACACATGTTTACATATGTGTAATAAATTGAACGAAGGACGCCTTGGCATCCAGTAGTCATGGACCAATCCGATTTATTCTGCCTTTTCATTGGAATTGAACGATGGATACTATGCCTCAAGAAATCACTTTCAATTTTATAAGAACTATGAAAACCTTTTATACTACATGTTTATAACATGTATAAAAAAAGGTGTTTTGTAGAATCATAGAAAAATAAGGATTTTTCTATATCATTTCGGATAGGAGTTCATTGGTTTGGAGATTCATCCTAGAGGCGGCCAACGTACCCGGAACCGGTCGTATCCGAACTGGTGGGTACAGGCGGTTCCGGGTTTTCAGAGAAATTGGAACCGGAACCGGTTCCACCAATGTTTAAAACTCCGGTATTTTATGTGCACCGGATTTCGCTCAAAAATGGTTCAACCGGTTGAACCGGGTGGCTCAACCGGACACACTAATTAACCATAGAATTCTATATAAATACAACTTATATTCAAATAAGTTTCCAAAAAGTATACAAATTCTTCCAAAAACAATTCAAAAAGTACTTAAATTCATCTAAAACTAGGGGTGTGCATGGTTCGGTTTTGACCTAAAATCATAACCATAACCGAGATGTCGGTTAAACCAATATGATAATCAAAACCAATCGGTTATGACGGTTACGGTTAAGCGGTTATGATGGTTATAACTGGTCGGTTATAGGTCGGTTAACCATTAAATATATTCGATAATATTAATATCAATTAACAAAACAATATCCATGAATTCAAACAAACGTTTAACAAAAACGAGAACAAAACGATAAAATCTAATCCAAAAATTCAAACAAACATTCAAAATGTTGAAATGCCAAAATTCCGATAAAATATGAGTGGTGGACGCTTAAGTCCAGTCTTCATTATATTAAGAAAGTGATAAAGAAAATTAGAAAAATATTTTTTTTGCCGACTTTTTAGGGGGAATCATAAAGGCACGATAAATTAGACATTTATTTGAACTTTGGTATCTTCTAGTATAAATATTATTAAAGATTTATATATTGTTTAGTGATTTAAGCGGTTCGGTTCGGTTATGGCAGTTATAGAAAAATTGATAACAAAAACCGAACCACTAATTTCGGTTATTAAAAAGTTGTTTAACCAAACCATCGGTTATTCATTTGGTTCGGTTTTCCCGGTTATACTGGTTACGGATCGGTTAATTCGGTTTTCTGCACACCACTATCTAAAACAATCTAAAAGTACTCAAATTCTAATAAAATTTTTTTAAATAAAAGTGCATAATAGGATTATGACATTGACGTGTTAAACGCATCCAGTTCACGATCACTTAAAAGCCTCAATTTTGTGTTTTTTTGAAACCGGCGGCACAATCAATCGAATGAACTTGCATAATACCAGAGTGTTTCGTACTGGATTAGTAAGCGGCATCCGGTTGAACCAGCCGGTTCGAACCGGTTTTTAATACGTTGGGTTCCACCCTTAAACCGGTCAAATCCGAACCGGCACCGGCAAAAAACCGGTTGAAACTGGTCAACAACCGCACCGGTTCTTGGCTTTGTTGACTCGAACCGGAGCCGGAACCGGTCCGGTTCCAAAAAAACCCGGTTTGGCCACCTCTAATTCATCCTCCCCCTATGAAAATATATTAATGACATGTATTAGTATTATTTTTTTTTTGAAAAAAAAATAAATAAAAAGATAATTTACACAGATTAAGAAACTTGAAGGAATATACAACACTATACTTTATGTACTTGACGTACTATAAAATCAATCTATAAACCAAATCGTTAAATCTGGTTTGAGGGTAAAAGAAACACTAGTTTCAAAATGCCATAAATAAAATGAAGTCGGGTTTGAACCAACCCATAAAGACCCCTAATATCTGTACCAAGTAAACAAAAATAAAAACTAGAAATATCTTCATCCTTTTAGCTTTATTACAAAGACAACACGATGCTTTGGGGACTAAGAAAACAAATTTTAGCCCCACAAATCTACAAGTGCTCAAAGTCAATATTCAACCGCCGATCTCCACAAAATTGCATTGGCCAAGATGAGGTTTTGTTTTTGCTACTCAGCTACATACATACCCTTAAAGATATGATTCCCTGTGCGCGCATGCGCGTATATTAATCACCAGATATGTAACTCTTACCCTCGTAATACCTCCTCTCGCTTTCTCCCTTCCGTTCGTTGCGCTTCTGAAACAAAACAAATAACAAAATTTAAGTTCATGGTTAACATGCATATGTGTGCGTGTAAGATTTTAAATTATAGGATGTGAGTTTTGAAACTTTGATATTCAAAATCTGATAACTAGTTGTAATGGGTGTTTGAATGTGCTTCTACTTGTGATCTTTTTAAACAAATGGCTTGTTACCCCTTGAACAGGCCAATGTTTATGAAGTGCCGTTATGACAAAGTTTTAAAATTGCTGATGTGGAAAAAATAATATATATCTATAAGATGGTTTAAATTTTAACTTATATTGATCAATTTTTATGAGGTATTCCACATCAACAAACCATCACGTGCATAACTTCCACACATGTGATGATTGTGTTAGGAACCAACTTCACATTTTTTTGGTAACCATGAGAGCCCATTACTAAATCCATTACCAAATTACTCATGGGCCCATCAATACCTTGCTAACCAATGAAATAAGGTAAAACATAACTTGCATTAAGCAGTTGGCCCTTCAAGGGAGTTAAAGGCAGAAAAACTGATGCCAGGACTCAAGGGATTACGTCTATTTTAAACTAGTTCAGAGATTCTAAAGTACTAAAATTGGGTTTACGAGACTTTTTTTACTGCAAAATAAAAAATATGATGATTTTTGGAAGGTTTAACCCTTGTTAAATATCTTAGTTCAAAATATAAAAATTTGTTTTATCAACTATTGTTTTCTCATAAGTTAGTTACTATCATATTCAAAAGTAGTCTCTTTATCTCATTGGGATAAGGATAATGTTTGCCTTCATCTCATCTCTCAGACTCTAATGAATAGTGGGCTTTATTGGGTATATTTGTTTGTTTGTTTAGTTTAATAGCATACTAAAATTATAGCATCAAATTTAATTCCAACAAGTCATTTTTCTTATTAAACTAATTAACAACAAAAGCTTGGAAGAAAAAAATTAATTTTTTCCTTGGAAAAATATTTGAGAAAGAACTTAATGCCTTTGAAAATGATGCATCAGTAATGTAACCTGATAAGCCTCATGATTTGATACAATCCTTTTAATTATTGTGCTTGTAGTGATATCCAGAGGACTTTCTAACACTTTAAATATTTCCATGCTTTTTGGAACATCATATGGATCACGATCATGCTGTGAGGTCATCAGCCAAATATGTTAGTGCCAGAACGTAGATAATATTTAGGAAACATTATACAAGCAATAAAATATAGCATACCTTTTCAAAATCATCATCTTCCGCCACCGTCCCGTGGACAACCAAAGAGATATTGAAGGTCGTGATCTGCATTATGTGATTATAAACACTTTATATTTGCAAATCTATTAATGTTGGGACAATATTTTGTTGAAAAATTCAAATAAATAATTGCTACTTTGTCCCCCCAATAAATGCAAGTGATTTAGCATTCAATAAAAGTGTTTTAACTTTTGTTTACATTACTTGAGAACCCATTACCTAAAAACTCACAGGTCCCCACCAATACCCTACTAGCAAATGGATCGTGTGACTGTGAAACAGGACTTGCACTGGGTATCAAAGAAGACTAAAGGCAGAAAACCATTGAAAGTTGGATTCAAACATGAAACCTCTAGTGCTAGAGGGACTCAGGTGCTTACCACTGTACCGCCCACTTTCAGGTTGAAAGATTAGACAGTAATGTTAGGGTCTTTAGACTGATTTTTATGTTGTTTAGGTTGGTCTATATGAGGTAGAATATGTCGGCAAGTTTATTCTTTGAATTAGATTATAATTAGGTTAGGTTATAGTTCGTTTGAGGGTCAAGGCTTGTTTTTTGTAAATACGTGTTTGTGGTAGTATTTATATTTTGTACCAAAATTTTAGACTATTAGTAAAGGGTGATGGTGGGTTTTCTACAAATCTTGTTTTCTTGTACTTTGTTCCTATTTTTCCGGACTGCATCAATTAATTACAGCAGGGGCTGAACCATCAGGTATAGTTTCAGTACAAATTGAAAAAATGTTGGGAGATGCATCAAGCAAACTCTTGAATTGTGATCATGCAACTCACCATATCTTTTGAAATTTCCCACGGAGCACCGATAATAACTTCGTCAACATACCGACAAGCCAAAACACTTAGGCTTCGTTCATGGAGATTCATGATTGGACGATGCACTCCTCTATTGGCACTGAATGAATAATTAAACCAAAGAAAAAACAATATTCGAAAAAAAAATCATTAATATGTTATAAAACAATTTATACAAGCAAAAAATCATACAAGATACGAAGGTGGGATTTGGATGTGATAGAGGACATGTAATGAGTTCCGATCAGGAGTTGAAAACAAACCAATGTTTGTATGGGTTGAAGCAGGGCAGGTTGAGTTGGGTTAAACGGAAAATACATTCAGGTTCCTTTCCTTAAAAGGAAATGATAAAAATAACTGAAACAGTATAATCAAAGATATAAACGCCCTTTAATGCAACCTTTTATATACCAAAAAACTTATATTCACCAGCTTAAAGTGTCTTTTCTAACTGATTTTTAATTAATCATGGATAATGTATTTCTAAATAAGTCTGTTTTGTTTCAGAGTCTATTTTTTAAATGAACTGCTATTTCTGTATCAATTTATCATAGTAAATACAAGTGTGCTTTCTTCTAGTTAGTATATAATTTAATAAAGCTATTCACTTTTTTATTTATGAGAACAGAAAAATTAAACAATATGAACAAGAAAACAAAAAAAGGTTAAATTGCATCATAATAACCTTCCTAGAGCCTAGACTATCTAACGTTTCCACTCTATAGTCATACTTTAAGTCCATAACACATGCCAATTAAAAATTTTGTTCATCTCCATACGGACTGGTTTTATTTAAGTATTTAACAAGAATGAAAAAAATAATTACTCAACGGATCAACTTTTATAATACTTGCATTGACCCTACTAGAGTTGTACACATATTTAGATATTCTTGTAAATCCATATAAAACCAGCCTTTTACATTCTTGTTGGATGCAAACGGGTCCATTCTTGATAAGAGTACTAATAATACTAATTTCAATGTGAGCTTGTAAGCACTATGCCTCCAGAAGCTTCTATTAACCATTATAACCTAATTTTTCAATTAGAAACCCCAGCTTAGAAGTTAAATAGATCTGGTGATTTCTGTATACCTTTCTGGCATTCCACAAGATGACGAAGCATATTGTTTACTATCTTGTAACTTTCTCATTTAAGAGGCATCATAAATAATGATACAGCAAACCAACCCAAAAGTTATAACTCAGTGCAACAGAGAAGTTATATATGTTAGAAGCTATATATCCATGAGTGGCATGAAAACGCTCTGATTCACGATATTTGTAAATTCATGTTACAATTTTGCATTTGCATGGGATCAGAATTAATTAAAAAGGTCACTTATAAAAAATTGTAAACCGAATGTACAGATTTAATTTAATCAAAGTCTACACACATCTCACAGATATTTAGCTTCTCATTTTACCCACATACCATGTACATGTGTGTGTGTGTGTAGAGAGATAAAGGTCGCATTGTCATACGTCACAGTTTGATCTGTGTGAATCCCAACAAGTAAAAAGTCTCCAAGCCCACGAGCAAGTCTTAAAATCTGTGAAAACACAAGATGTTTGATTTAATGGCTTCAAACACTAACTTAGGTAAAGGCGATATGAGTAGAAGTTATGAGCCTACCTCCACATGTCCAGCATGGAACAGATCAAATGCACCATCTATATAAACTATACGAGCATTAGGTCCAGCTGCCTGATAAAAAAGCAGTATGACCAAGTTATATTATGCGTTTACGTATAAAACATCCATAATGGTGAAATTAAAGTCTAGATTTGTGCAATGTGAATCAAGTGACAAAATCATCAGCTTACATACTCTCTTCATCCCAGTAAAATCTTCCTTAGTTGCTGAGTAAATATTATTAAATGCAGTTTGCATTATATATGCCCGCAAAAGTTTCGTAATTTTTTTTTCTAGAGAGAACACAGATAAACCTATAAGCATCCAGTTGAATCTGCAGAAATTAGAACTTGAAAAAAGGGACGATGTTTCTTAAATTGTGTACCTGAAAGAGAGCATAAATAAACCTACTTTACAGGCCACCCAAGTATGTATAAGGTTTTGTTTATACCAAATCGGCAAATCTTGCCAAAAACATGCCAGATGGTATTATGTTTTTACAAAATTAAGAGAGTTTTATCACTAGGCATGTTTCTGTCCAGAAATGGGATAAACCAAGCTAGATACTTGGTGTCCTCTAAAGTAATTTCAAAATATGCATGTCCTCTGCATACATTACCCGTTTACCCCAAAAATCTAAAAAATTAGAATCATAAGCACCTTTCCATTAGAAAACTGAACAATCCTGCGAGATGTAGGTAGAAAATGAGAAACACGGGTCCCACTGCCAGAGCCTCCATCATCATGTTTCTGGTTATGACCATGACTAAATTGTCTTTGCAAGGAAGCATGCCTAGGGCTCTCACTACTAGTCCTCTCTCTTACACAAAGTAGCATCCTCCCTAAAGTTATCACATTCCCAAAAAATTCATAATTACAAAATTTAGTGGGACTACTTCCATGATGTGCTGAAGATGAGAAATTAAGGAAAATAAAGCATAATGCATACCAACAATGTCTGTGCTTGACACTCCTTCCGTTCGCTTTATCTGTTTATAACGGCCAGCTTTCTTTGCAAGGGCATATGCATCAGTTCCATCAGGGAGAATACATGGATCATCTCCATGAATTATATAATCAATATTATACTCGTCAAACAGTTTCCTCATAAATTCTTCAGTTATAGCATAAGGTGCATCAGGAATGACTTCATCAACCCACTTCACAGCACTAACCATCAGCATCCTAATGTTTGAATAAAAGATTTGATGTTAGTCTTAATATGAATTGATGTTTGCTATGTTCATTTTTTGTTATACTTTGGGGAATTTAGGGATACAATGACAATCAAATAGAATAAAAATTGAAGAAAAACAAGAAATGAATCAGATGCATAATGGAAACACAATTAACTATAATCCCATGTCTTAAACTATAGAGAAACAGAGCTTGAACGGTCACATTTTGTCAAGAAACACCCGACTTGATGGAACAAAAAACTCAAAATTTGGCCATATTCGTTCAAGAATCACCACAGGCAATAAAAAATCAAAATTTGGTGGTACAATCCCACAAGCCACAAGGGAATGAAAAGACAGCAAGCAATGAAAATAACTTACACAGGTCACAGGCACTATACAATGCTTGGCTCCTATGATTTTGCACTACATAAAAATATGGTTGCAAAGCACGACGGAGAAAATGCATTCAATTAAACAAAAAAGAAATCATTTATTCGGTTTTCCCTTCTCGTTGTTGTCATTAAGGCCACAATATTCATATAACGCGGTTCACTATGATAATTTTCGCCCTTCGAAAAATAACAACTAATTAGATATGGAGTAATGTACTTGCTAAATCATAGAGCCCCAAAATTGAAAGTACTGATGTCAAAGAATTTCAAGCACAATTTGGATCCATAAAGCCCCTGCTTACCATTGCTCAAGCTTAAAAGCTACTCACCAACTTGAATTCAACTTTAAAACTTTACCCACTCTTTTCCACTCAATAAATGGTATCAAAATTGCCAAAATGACAACATAACAGCAAATAAACCATAAATGTGAATCTCCATGAAAGATTTCCATGCAGAAAAACAGTAGTCTAAAAAGATCATATAACAATTAAACCAAATCCATAGACTATATAACATTATGTTGCAACAAAGAACTAGATACAGGCTTCAAACATGACATGCAACCTAATCTAGAGATAAACCATGTTTGCATCAATCTCCAAATTGAACAAAAAGACAACATTGCTCCAAACTATGCAGATCCGTCCCCCGAGGTAATGTAATTTGTTAATACAAAAGAAGTGAATATAGAAATTAAAACTGAAAATGAGGATCATGTAGAGAAACACCTTTCATCAAGAGGTGTAACCGGAGGGCCTTTATTAGCAATGATTTCAGCATCGCTAACAACGCCAACAATCAATTGATCTCCGAGGGCACGTGCTTGCCGGAGTGCGTTACAGTGTCCGTAATGCATCATGTCGAAACAGCCGTCCATGTATACACGTACAGGCCTCTTCTTCTTTTTTCCGACGATGTTTAATGGTGAATATTCGGGCCAAGCAGCGGTTATCGCCACTACCGAAATTCCGGCAACCAGACCTCCGATCAACCATGTGGCTAGAAACCGCCTCGAGCTTTCTAGACCTACATCTGAACCCATGTTTGGCGATTATTATTCAAAAAAACTTCTGTCAAATGAGTTCGTTTTGCCCCCTCTTTATTCTCTAAACAGCTTTCTTAGTTTGTGGTTTGGCTTTTCATTTTATTCTTTTTTCTTTTGCTCTTAATATTCTTTCACACTTTTAATTTTTGGATATTCCCAAATTGGTTCTTTTCCTAGAAATTTCTCATGCCAAAACATAGTTTGTTAAATTGAATAATTCCTAAATTATAATTATAATTGAAAAAATAAAATAAAATACGGCATAAAAAATCAACATAGAAACTATCAAATTAGTCATTATTTATTTGATAATTGATTTTTATGAATTATATATGGTTATATGTATATGAATAACTAAATTAACCTAGCATTAAAACCATCATAATATATTTAATTTTCTATCAATAATATGGCCTGTGTACATTGTACAATAAGCTTGTTAAAAAAATTTATCAACAACAGCCATGACTGGTTTGGCTGGTAGTGTAACCATATCAGTTTATAATATAATTTTATTATTTATATTCTTTTATTTTGAAAAAACATAGTTGTGAATCGAAGTGGGCTAAAAATCCGGAACCAACAACCCAAACCAGAACCAATTCCGGTTTAAAAAGAAAACAATTTACCCATCTCTAGTTATGTATATGCATTATAATTGCAGACTATTTTTATCATTCAGATTTTTTAAATACAAACCTCAAACATTTAAACCAGCAAACCAGTTGACCATTCACCTCAGCGGGTTTGGTTTTTAGTTCCTCGACCATAGTCCGCGTTTCAGCCCAAAATTATCTTTTAAACCAGTCACACCAGACCAGGAAAGCCCCCAACCACACGACACGGCACCAATTTTCTAAACTAATTAAATTATTTGCTATCCCTTGATCTCATCGTAACATCCCCAATATCATAAATACAAACAATCCTATCCACAATTAAAAATATTATATAACAATCGTAAGAAAAAATAAATAAAAAAATAATAATAAATAACATAATCACAATTTTCTACCCAACTTAACACCAAATAGAGGAATTAAAAAAAGAAAAAAGAAAAAAGAAAAAAAGAAACTAGCAATGAGTTCATATTAAAACAGTAGTTAACTGCAATCTACTCTTCATCTGGACTACTTTTAGTCCAAACAACCGAAATACACTCAATCAGCACCCGCAGATCCTCATTTCCTGGAAATCTGATCCAGATATCGTTTTCAATTGTCCTTCAAATTAAAGAATTTGTATGGAATAGTGAACCCTAGTTACGGGTTGACATTGCAGTCAGTCAGGAAACGGTTTTCGGTATCTAAAAACTTTCTCCAGTGAACTTTATAATTTGGAATACCAACTTCGAGCCAGGGTTTCATGTTGCCATTAAAGTGTAATACAGCTGCTCTGCTAATAGCATCACTGGTGATACCATAATTATGACCCAGTCCAGATAATACCCATGTGTCATCAAGAGCAACAAGTAAACCTTGAAAAGTCAACATGGTTGCTCCTAGTGTTGTATCAGTCAAACGCTGTTCAAAAAAAAAAAAAATGTGATGGTCAAGTCATGTCCCTGGTAAGTAATATATGTTGATGAGGCATTTTTGACACTTTAATTCAGATTATGTTCCATCTCTAATGGTATAACCCAAAAATGTAGTTTAAAATTAAGCTGGTCAGATGTGTCGCACGGGCTTTTATTAGTAGCGCAAGGTGTATACAACACATTAAACCTCTTTTATTCAATATATTAACTACTGATAAAAGGGTTGGGACTGGGTCCAGTTGGCTAAGCCATTATAGTTAGGAGTTAGTATAGTGCTGCACCAGCGGTTACGGGTTTGAGCCATGCCAAAGACAGATTTGGTGTAATTTAAACTGTTCAAAAATAAAAAGAGAAGAACAGATTAAAAAAAAATTAATATTCTTGGAGAATACATAGTTTCGAGTCAAAGTATTTTGACCTGACCCATTTGACGTTTACCAAAAAAATACTTATTTTGACCCTTATATGTTGACACAATTATATCCACACATTGTTACTTGGACCTATTTGGTTCATGTAAACAAACCAGAATAAGTCCAACATTTTACCCAACCCAGCCCGCCTAACTGTTCATTTTGCCACCACTTCTATCACTCTATGATATACCATCAACAAAGCTGCTTGATAAAAATCTGGTCCGTCTTTGTTGGCAAGGCATAAATGTGGAGAGCCGATTCAAAATACTTATTGTCAAAAAAAACAATTTTTTTTGACATCATACATGTTAAATATCAAGACAAACGTTTAATTTTCCTACAATAATCTAATTTTTTCAAATAGAATTAGCTATGAGGTTTTATGCATTAAAAATGCACTTCAACATGCTAAAACCATTTCATTTTTAGAATTCCCACCTATGAGAACAAGCAAGTGGAATGCAGAAATACATAAATGATAACGCACCTGTTGCACCAAACTTTGATACGCTCTAGTAACATCATGTTCCCTCCACCGAATCAAGTCAATAATATTTAATCCAGACATCCATGTACAAGAATCACCATCATAATTTTCTTTCCCCAAATAATTTTTAATTGCACCAAATTTCACTGCACAAAAATGCACTGCACCAATAACTTTTTCATTCATGTTAAGATCCCACAAGGCTGATAAATCACGCTGGACAACCGTATCATCATCAAGAACAACGATTTTCTTTAAACTTGGAAATATTTTTGGTAGGGCGTAATGCCAATGAGAAAACACCGACATGTATTCAGTTCTACTTTCAGAGGTGGATAGGAAAGAGACACGTAATTCTTGGTGCATGGACAAAGGTGAAGGCACATGACCTTCTATAAGGTCAAGGTCTTCAATGTTCAACACTTGAACTGTTGCATCCTTGTAAGCATTAGTGAAGAACCACATTTTCATGTAGAAGAAGCTTTGCTTATCTGTTAACACATGAAACACCTGCTTCCTACTGGCCTGAAAATAATGCTGGTGAGTTTCAAGTATAGAAAGAGATTATATGTCGTTGAGGTGACGATTTTGACCCATTTTATTCATCAATGGGTCGATTTGGTTGGTTAGTAGTATTATCTCTAAGGGTTACAAACTTACAATAAAAAAACAGCAAAGAGAAAAAACAAGCCAAGCATGTCAAAAGTCACCCATCAAGTACTTTTAGTGCGTAAAGCCTCCAAAATCAAATTACTTAAAAAAAATAGAAGATTATTGGTATTATTGATAAAATAATAATAATTTTGGATTAAGTTCAGTTACATCATTCTAAAAGTTCAAAATTTATATAATTGTGAATTTCATCATATACTAAAAAATATCATATTTACCTATTTCATAGTTAATAGAATAAAATAGAGTTAATTCCACTAAATGACTGAAATGGAAAATAATGTCAGTAATGTGAATCACATCAGTGCATAATGTTCTCTTTGTTCTCTTTGTGAAATTTACTATGGAAATAGGTGAATATAAATATATAATATCTTTAGTTATTTTGAAGGGTAAATATAATATTATCAAATTTAGAAGTAAATATATATGAAATCTGGAACTTTTTGAAGGATATATATGAAATTGTCCCTCTAACTTTCGTAACCGATTTGGCAAATTAAGTATTTAGAAAAAGATAATTGACTTTGGACAAAATCGGTCAACCTAGTTCGGCCTGTTTTGGCCATTACCACAATACACCTGTTTTGATCCCTTACCCAGCCTACCCAATCTGCCAATACAACCACCTCTACTAAGTAGACTAAAAAATAGCAATGAGAACATACTTTTGCATGCATAACAGTTGAATTAATCACCACCGATGATGCAAGCACGTTGTTGGAAAAGATAACATAGTGATGCAGGTCCGGGTTCAACAAACTCTCTGGCACATTAGCATCAACAGGTGAAGTTTTGAAAAACTCTACAGTTAGTCGCATTGACAGACAATGGAGACTTTTTGGTGTTGTTTGGACTGCTAGCTGGTAAAGAAAAGCACTTTGTTTCATATGAAAGTTGGCTTCATCTTCTGTTAAATCAACTAATTGTCTTAATTTTTTGTCAACATTGTTACAGTCGACAGTGGCTGATTTTGCTTTGGTAATTATAGTTTCCATCTTTTGCAGCTTCTTCTCAACCCTGAGAATACCCATAATATATATATTTAGTGTCTATGGAAGCTAAGAAAAAAAGGAAAAAAAGGACAAATTGAAGAAAACTGAAACAAACTTGGCAATTTTCCTGAATGCAGCAAACAAATTTAAATTACATGCAACATGGAAACCAAATTGCATTTTATTTGCGGATTGTAACAATGAATGACCTGTTAAACCAGTAGCAGGTCATTTTTTGCTAATTTTTATCAACTGGTGACATGTCATCTCGTCATTTTAGTGTATGTGTATGCAACATGGAATCAGATGCAACATTTATTAATTATATAAAACAAAATACCTTTTTACAAACTTATAGAAAACTATATTTTAACTTTTGGGATAATGTATGTGGAGTGCGGAGAGCACCCAAATATTTCCCATGCATAGAAACTGCTTTACAAAGAACACCCAAGTATGTGTCTAGTTTCATTTATACTGAATCAGGCCAAAAACATGACTAATGCCAAGTTTCAGTTAAAATTTTAAGAAGACGCTAATACCAGACTACCAGTGCATCAAGCTACCAAAAAGCTATGACAATGCAAAGAAAAACTAGGGTGTTTTATTCATTTTTCAATATTCCATCATGTTCTTAACGGGATTTGCATCAACAAAATTGGATGCATACTTGGGTGACCTAGAAAGTAGTTCCAAACATATGGATAACCTTGATGAAAAAGGTTGAATACTTGGGTGACCTCCATTCATATGCCTAATTTCATTTTGCATCACATATCCGGAGGCTGATGTGACATCAATCAGTGGACATAAGCAATTTCCAGGTAAAAAATAAGTTCAAATAAAGTTTGTTGATAAAATCAATATAAATCAAGGTGGTTTCTATTTGTGTCTAATTTAAACAAGAGGAACAAAATTCTTAAGAACTTACTGTGGTGGAAGATCTGTATCTGAAGTACTTTCACTGAGAATGCGTTCAAATTCTTGAATATTTTGCTTCATTTCTTGTGAAAATTGGTCAAGTTTTGGAAGCTTTGCAATACTAGGATAATAAGCTCGAGCCACATAAAGTTGATCTTTCATCTTTTTCACTATAAAATCTTTCATTTTTTCTTTATTTTGTTGACGCCATAAGCAATAGCTCCCAAATTTTAATTCACACATTTTTTCACTCTCACCAATAACTTGAATTGTTTTGGTGCCTTCAGCTGATAAATCAACTCCAGGATTCTGAGTGATAGGATTAATTAAAACATATACAATCAGTTTAAATTCAAAACGCACTATGATAGTATATCCTTCTAGGTTTTTTGTCTCTCTAAAGTTCATAATATCATATATACACTTTAAAACACTAAAATATAACATGTACTATTTTTTTTTTGAACAGCAGATAGTTTCTTTATGTCTTTCTAAATAAAAATATAATTAGTAAGTTATTACATGCTTCAATAGATAAAATAATAAAATAAAGAGGACATTAATAATTGAGATGATTTAGAGTAATCAGTAATATATAATTTACATAATCGTAAATTCAGTGAAACAGACTTATGAAAGGAACTAAATCCATTTTATTTGTTATGGAATAAATATATATAATGTTTTTAGTGTTTCGAAAGGGAAAGTATAATGATATCATGTAACTTGGAAGAGTATATATTTAGTTAATCCCCTTAAAATTATTAAAAAAATATGCATACATGTCTTTTTGGAGGTGGCTTTGATACTTGGGTAGGTACAGCAATACCTGCAGTAGTTTCAAATATGCATAAACATTTTGGTCTAAGGTGGCTTAAAGGAAACGAAAACACAAATGTGTTTAAAAGTGTGAAATGAACGCATTCTAAGAATAATGATCTACCAGCAGTTTTGTTCTCAGCTTCCTTGATTGAGTTTCTTCCAAAATCCTGAATTAAAAAATGCATGACAGTGAGATAAGCAGTTCAACCATCTCCAGGTTCCTCTTTCTAAACTAAAGCATATTTTGTCTGAATAAAAATCTTTCTTAAGCTTACAAAAAATCATATGGAAATCTTTCTAAAAGGCATGAGGTTAAAAAATGATCCCTAAATGGAGTCAGGCACCTAAGGATTTAAAGTAATGCATCATCAATTCATCATTTAGTTTAAATCACATATTCCCATTCCTGAAAAGAGTGAGAATCCATAAGAAAATATATAAAATTGTTTGAATAGTTACAGATTAAATGCATGAAGATTCAAATAGTATGCGTTATTAATTATATAAAAAGCCAATCACCATTTTCAATAATATTGAGTAGAACAAAAAATACCCCTCCCTAAGTAGGTAGCTGACAAATTAATGGTCTTCTTATATACACCATTTTATTACAATTTGTGTTTATTAGAACCGTAAATGGTGGGTCAAGAAGCTATCCATAAATGGTGGAACTAACAAAGGCATAAAACCTTTTTTTTCCCTTTATACCTGAGTAGCGCTGTAAATCAAGGACAAGACAAGATACATACATACATACAAATATATGTGGTTATTGTGAGTTTTAATTTTGAATTATATCAATATGGCTGTTAGTTAACATGGCTTCTATGATATGTTTTAGCTTGATAGCTCTCAAATGGAAAGATAGTGCTCAGATGAACTGTTAGTGCCTAAGCTAGCAAATTATAACCAAGCAAAAGATACAACATAGAATAATATTTTGTTAATGACTGAGGCGTAGAATATTGTTTCTATGTTAAACATGTTAAAAGTAATGAACTAGCTGCAGAGTTTTGCATCAAATCATCCAGGTAATGTAGGACCACAAATGTATAATAGGCTTTTTGATAGGCAAACCCAGGAAGATCCGAATACTGAATATCCCATGGATGTGTCCGACACTCATCCCACTTCAGATACAACTCATGTGGGACTCACGTGGGTCACCTTAACTCAATCCAAGGTGATCCACAATTGATTGCATGTTGTCAGCATTCCACAATCCCACGTTATTTTTAGTTTCAATTATTTTATTTTATTTTATTTTATTTTTGTACACCAGTTATTTCCATTTTGTATGTGGGTAGTCATTATATTTCCAGTCGTATGTAATCAAGAAATGAGGAATGAAAACGCAGATTGAATTTCCTACCATTTACTATTGCTTGTGAAGGGTTAGATTTTTCCATTGCTGTTCTAATTTGTGGCTAAGTTAGAAGGTGATCTTGGAAGCCAGTTGGGTTTTTCTCGTGGTGCAACTGCAGCGAATAGCTGGACGAACTGCAACCCTATAAAATTACAACCACTTGGAGTGTTGGTTGCTTGATCCTCGATGATGTTGTTGGTGAACTATTCAAGCTATTAAATGATTATGACTGATGAGCTATTCAAACCATTTGAGATTTTTTATGATGCTTTCGTATAATGACAACTTGTAGTTTGTAAAACTTAATTTGTGTTTTATATATATATTTGGTTGAATTTTTTTTCCCTTAAATTATTGACTTTGGGTTTAATATAGAATTATAGACAGTCTGAATTTTTTATTAAAGTGAGAATCGATGGTTCACTGTTCACTAGTTTGGCGACTTCGGTTCTTCCTTTAAAGCTCAAACAATTTCGATTCGATACTTCTATACTCATTTTAGTGGTTGTGAAAGACAATTAGGGTTAAAGTGTTAAAGTGTTAAAGAGTTAGAGGAATTTTAGTTTGAATATTATTATTGAAGGATTCTAGAATGTGGTTTTGTGATTATGTTTTTGGCCTAAAGTCCTATATGGATTCTCGTTCAAAAAAATAATAAACTTAAATGGACTACTATACATTATATTGGTGTAAATATATGCATTAAAATACTGAGTTATACTTAAACGAGCCAAAAGAACAACTATCCTAGCAGGTGATGAACAACCTTATCTCGGCTCGTGCGTGGCTCATTTAGAATCCAAACCAAGCATGTCAGGCTTGTTTACAACAGAGCGGAAATCATATTTCATACAAGCTTTTTCGAAGTGAGTTTCGAGTGCCAAGCTTTTTGGGTAACCCTACAGCTTGAGCAAATAACTTGACACATCTAAATTGCTCAATTAATTGAACATAATTTTTTATTCGCAATGTATAGCATAATTAGATTTTAACATAACTACATGTACTTAATATCTACAAGAAGATAGTCATTGGCGTATTGCAATAGATTGATACTAATAGTATAAAAGTTGAGTCTTAACCATCAAAGCAGTATGCAATGAACCTTTGGAAGAGTTGGTCCAAAATTTCTCAAAAGTTCCTCTGCACGTGTTGATAGCCCTCCCTGCAAAAGTGTAAGAAAAATTGCATATTCAATTGAGATTGTTATAGGCATATGTAAATTCAAGGGAGCAATACTTTTTTGATTGTAGGTGGTTAAGCAATAAATAAAAGACAACTAGAGTTAACTTTGTAAAATGTTGCATTAACGACTGTGAGTATAATGTCTTACTTTATTTAAGGGAAAATCTATAGTTGCATCCTTTGTTGATGAAGCATATCCTGTGAAAGCATATACAAATGTTTATTAAGTCCGTGTTGACTGTCCAATAAGATACACAAGTAGTCAAGTGAAATCAATAGATCATTCACATTGGAAAACTCAGATCTAGATTTAATATATCACTTCATACTACTTGAGTAAAAAACATCTAACGAAACCTACATATTCCTCTGAATCTCAGACCATAAAGATAAAACAGAGATAATTAAATGCAAATAGAATAACAAAAACAGTTAAGATTCGAGTATCAGAATGATCGAAATGTAAAACCATAATCTATATTGTTTAATGCGGTCATGCTTTAAACTTAGTTAGACTTAGATAGTTTGATCAGAATTAAGTGTATATGATGGTTGATTGTGCAGTTGTTGGCAATTGCATTAATTACTACACTCGATCCAACTCGCAGTGACAGGCACAGGCCCTGTTACTGATAGTTTTTTTCTTTTCAGATTGGATTCGAGATATGACCAGATGAATAACAGTTGAATAAGCGTCAAATCAATGAAGAACATTACAACTTCGCTAACTTCCTCGTGACGAAATAGATCTCCACTCGATCCAAATCACTGTTACTTACAGATTGTTTTCAGATTGTAATAGAGATAAAACTAGATGAACAGTGGAATAAAATCAAATTAACAAACAGCATTACAACTTCGCTAACGTCCTCCGGACGAATAGATCTCCACTTTATCCAAATCGCTAGCACTGTTACTTTCTTTCAGATTAGATTAGAGATATGATCAGACGAAGAACAAGAACAGTCGAATAAACATCAAATCAATGAATAACGCAACAACTTCAATCACATCGTCACAACGAAGCAGATCTGATCAACCGTGTAACCAGATTTAGGGCAAATTGAGGAATAGAACATACCTGAGGAGTGAAATCCGTTATGTAGACCTAGTAAGAAAGCAAGAGGAACGAGCATCGACAGCAATACGAGGCCAAACACTGCGATTACGAGCCAACGCCATCGTTTCTTCAACGGCATGGTGCTATGTAATGAAATCGCACCACCCTTCATCAATCGTCCCCTACCATCACAAATCTAGTTCACTGTATTTATTGGGGTTCGAAGTAATGATAGTGTTGAGAAGAAGTTCCAAAATTCAGCCTCCGACTTTGTTTAGGTACATTCTACAACCCCTTTGTTTTGATACATTACCAGGGGTGCTCATCGGATCTGATAACGATTTATTCGGATTATTTAGATCAGGTTATTCGTATTTGAAAATTTTAAGACATTATCCGAAACCCGATCCGAATTCGAAATTTTTCTATCCGATCCGAATCTATCCGAAAAACCAGAATAAAACTTATTTTTCATCCGAATAATCCGAACAACCCGAATAAACAGGGTTTATTCGGGTTATTAGGATTTAATTCAGATATCTGATCCGAATAAAGAGGATTTTGGATATCTGATATTCCGATATCTGATCCGATCCGATCCGAATTTGGAAAACGGATATCCAATCCGAATCTATCCGAATATCCATATCTTTAATTTGAATTGGTTTTTTCGGGTTTCGGATACGATTCGGATTTCGGATTTTTTGAACACCCCTAGATATTACTCGAATCCATTCAGATTTCGGATTTTTTGAACATCCCTATATATTACTCGAATCCATGGGTTTTAAGACAAACTCTAAAAACCTTAGAAAGATCAAATTAACTTTTACAAAATTTAGGAATAAAATAAAAAAAGTTTAGAAGTAAACATAAATAAATTTGATATTAGGTGTTGGGATTAAATTTAAATATTAAAAACTTAAGAGATTAGAATGATATATTATTAAGTTTAAGAATTATATATTTAATGGGTTTATGATAGTATTTTACGAAGTTTGGGAACCAAAACTTTTTTTTTAAAAAAAAAAGTTTTAAGGTTAAAAGCATTTCTAATATAAAGATTAAGTTTGTATAAAGGGGGGCTTGTTTGCTGACCGTAAGGGGGGCAAATTAAAACAAACAAATATATACAAACGAACAAAAGTAAAATAAAGAAAAGGAAAAAGGAAAAAAAAACTAGGTTTTTTTTAATCAATTATATATTTTGAACACAAATAAGGAAAATTTAAGAAAAAGTAAAATAAAAAAATAAAGATAAAAGACTAAAGTGTAATGTACAACAACTTTACCTAGTATATTCTCACTTTTCAGTAGGGTCTGGAGGGAATGATAGATACAAACATTATCCATATCCCAATTAGGATAGAGAGGCTGCTCCAAAAGAGTCCCCGGCTCAAAGTTATTGTTTGAAGTTGATCATCCCAACGATTTTAACGTTATTTTCACAAAATAATTACAATAACGTTAAAACTAGTGCACTTTTACTTTTGCCCCTTAAGGGTCCACACATATATACATTATATGTGTGCATCGCAAATGGGGCGTACTAAAGTGTTACGTGAAAATCATAAAAAAATAAGGGAAAAAGAAACAAGAACTAAATTAAAATTTAAAATAATTTTAAAAAACTAAGTGTAGCTAACAGTTAATAAAATAATTCACAAGCACCAACCTCATAATGTTAGTAAAAACAAGGAATTGAATTTTTAATTGAAGATGAAACAAACGGTCATCCTTCTCTTTAATCTTAGCCAACAACATAAAGAACATGTACATGAAGGATATCATGACAATTCTTATGTGTAGATAACCAATTTATGCTTGAAGAGTCGAAGTATCAATAGAATTGATTTTTTTTTTGTTATAGCTTACTTATGTTGATTGATTCCTTTGATTTGATTAAAACATGAATACGAAAATCAGTAATAAGAATGTATATTAGATGAAACATGTGAATCCAGTGAAAACATTGTTAATTCCTGACATGATTCTTGTAAGATGACGATCCGATCGGTTACCGTTTAGTATGTATAGAGTGAGGATGAATTATGAAGAGCTCAGTGAGGGGTCACAAATTATTTTGGTTAGAGAGTTCGTGATGATGATGTTAATCAATCCTTAATTATGAGCCTTAAGTTCTTTTATATATACACCTAAAAGGAAGCCCCTAATTAAGATAAATAAGGATAATTATGTTCATCAAATAATTATTTATCTGTTAGGGATATTTAGGTAATTAATCTATTAATTAAATAATCATGAGACCCATATATTATATATTTAATTATTTATTTCTACAACTTATTAATCGGAAAAAAAAAAACACTTAAAAACTATTACTATCACGTAAAAACATTATCTTATTAATTTCTAATCATCATCAAAACTATTATAGCTTGAGCGAAGTTTGTTATTCTTCCATTGCCGGAGCGAAGACACTAAGTTAACAAAAAAAAAAGTTTAGTTACGACATGAGGTGTCATTCACATCCAATAGCTTTCACCAAGTTAGATGTACGATGGTTTTGGTTGAATCTTGTCAATCCTTACAAAAATATCGAGATCTTGGCTTTCTGACCAAGTCAACAATTCCAATTGTTAGAGTTAATTAGTTAACAAACTTACCGATGAGTTATTGCCTCAATGGTACCCTAGGATTCTTTCAAATGGGAGGTATTGGGTTCAAAACCCTCCAGAAGCAAAATAAGGGTCTAAGGGGGGTTAGAGGGTTTTCCCAGTGAGGATTCCTCCTGAGGTGTTTGTGATGGCTCATGAAAGGTCCAGGTAACTAGACATTGATGACATGGCCTGTAAACAGTAGGCTCACACGGTTGAGAACTTTGCCGTTTAGAAAAAAATTAGTTAACAAACTTGAGCTTAGTTAATTTAACACCACAGGTTTGACTTTTCTTGATTATTATCCATAACTGAAATTATATTTTTATAACTTATTCCAACCAAAAAAAAAATTATCTATTTCACCGCAAATATAGTATAAAAAGTGAGTGAGATTATATTTCTTATATATAACAAACCAACTTAGTTCTAGCATTTTTTTGCTAGTATATAATATAAAAGTATTTTATGGTCTATAAAATTAAAAAATTCCAAGCCCTCACTATTAATAAATAATTTAATAAATAAAATATGCTTTAATGGCTTATATGACAAATTTAATCGCGTACATTTAATATTTTTAAATTTTTTATGTATATTTGTTCTTCTCATGCTCCTTCATGGAGACATGGAGTAGTGGAGTGAAACACTGAAACTAGCATCTCCGGTTCGGACCATCCAACGGTCCAACCTGTTAATCAAGAAACTCCTGGGCCGTTGGTTTTAGCTTTCAAGCAAACACACCAAACCGTTGAAACGAGAGCAAAAGTGGTTAAATCCTACAATTTGCTACAATCAATCAAATGCACCAAACAATTGTTTTTTTTTTCAAGTGAAAGTTTAAATCAAAAATCAAAATCACATACTTGCCATTGTTAGTTGCAAAACATATCATATTTACCAAACAGTAAAACAATTTTATTAAACTAACACATGTAGCAGTATGTTAGCATTACATGAGAAGAATTTAAGTACAAAAGAACAACTAACCAGAAGAAATACTATAAGATATTTTCTGGGCTTCTTCTCGAATGCTAAAAAGATTCCTCTGAATCTCTCGGGAAAGCCGACCTTCAACAAGTCGAACAGGCAACCACATTTTCGGCTCCACTTCAACCGTGTATAAAAGAGTCGTGTAATATTGTTGACCAGCTGCAAAACTATCTTGTTTATGCTGCATCAGTAAAAAGTTCATGAGACCAAATCAATTTTGCAAGTAAATAAGAACTAAAAAAGTCACAGCTGATTATCTAGGTACTTAAGCATTTTCATAAGTTATCAGGCGGTGCTTGTGATCTTGGTTTAAAAAGGTGTGTTCTGGTCCTAAAAGCGTAGGCACGGGCTTGGCATGGCTTTTATGTACAACATGATCAGCTTTAGATACAACCAGAAGCTGCAACTCCCTCATCTTTTTACATATGGCCATATTATATCATGTAAGCAACCAGGCCTCCTACCAAGGTTGCAAAAGTTGCTAGGCGTTCCTAGGTCGGAACAGCTCCTTAGAGAGGGTAATCGGGGAGTGCTCGGCCCTACGGGAGTACTCGGGTAATACTCAGGAAGTACTCGGCCTCGGAACATCTCCTTGGAGCGAATAGTCGGCCTTGGAGGCCGACTTTTGTGATAGTGCCTCCTACGATTCCTCATTGTTGACCAACTTTAACCAACTATGATCCAAATATCATGAGGACTACCTCAAGGCCTTCACACATTTTCCAGGGCCTCATATACGGCTTTTAAAACTAAGTTAGGATTGCTTAATGCTTATTATCCTTGTTTATCTGCCTATTGCTTTTAGAAACAACCAGTTTGGGATAAGCACCTTTGGGATAATTTTCATGACAACTGATTTCACTCAGAAATAATTAGAGCTTAGTTTGGATGAACCATTTAAACTGACTAAACAGTCCAAACCGAGGAAGGTCGGCTGATTTGACGATGGATTTGAGATTTGAACTGTTAAGTTACTGGTTCAGCAAATGGCCAATGGTTTGGAACTTCAAACAAACGCATTTAAACTTTTTGTATATTAATTTACTTTTATTATCCGGGAGTCTCTCTAAATGTAGTCTCTCTTTCCAGTACCTACGTTTCACCCTTTCTAGATCTTACAAATAGTGAGATTAATTGAGTATGGTTGTATTTCTTTTTATTATTATGATATGTAGTCGGGCACAGGTATTATTTTTATGAACCATCTTCAGTATTATTTTAATAAAAACATATGAACAAGAAAAATAGGTTCAAAGTTCAAACTATCAAAACCAAACATACAAACTGAAAATGCCGCCTGGTTTGGCCCACCCACCCAGTTTGTCATTTCCCTAGTAGTGGTTCCACACTGATGAACCACGCCATAAACACTGAACACCATTCTCAAAACTGCTTGTTGCTGTATCAAAATAGACTTCAGACACACTGTTTTTAAATAATTTTAATGAGGAATGACTAAATATGGAATAAATGTATAAAAAAAGAGCTGTTAATTAAAGAAAATGGCTGACCTGCTCAATAGACCATCTTCCTTCAAAGAGTTCAAAATCACCCTCAATCATCTTAAACTCTATATCACGTCTCTGACCATGTGGTAGAACTTCAAAATCTTGTTCATAACAATCAACCACGCCTTTAGCACTGAATTTCAATCCAAATGCCAGATTTTGCTGCCCAATCTGTGAAGTCAAATTGAGGTACAAACCAATATAAATTCATGATCCTACTCATGGAGCTTGGTTTTTAATAGCGCAACTGAGGCGTGAGCCCCCAGTGCTTTTGACTGACTGCTCAAGGTGATGATCATGGAAAAAGATGAAGAAATTTCAAAACTAAAGAAAGAAAAGAGCAAATCAACAGCTCTTAAACCCAAACACTCAAAAATCCTTAACTGATGAAGATGATGCATCATCAAAATCATCTTAAAGAGTTCTTCAAAAAATTAGTAACCCAATACGTTGAAATACCTTACTCTGTGTTATAATCAGTAGATTTAACATCAGACCATAGGTTAGACGTATAGGTTATTTATATATTAAAATCATATATGCAGCTTATTTATTTCTAAACTAGAAATATAAAAATATGTGTAAGTAAGTATTGCGCTCGTGTTAGTAACGCCTTGCGCTCAGCTCAGTTGAGGCTTTAGCCTAGAGAATTAAAATGCGTGAAATAAGAGCTTCTGCTCTTAATAGTTGGGGTTTATGCACACATTCAGTCTTCAGATGAAAACCCTAAATCCATAATCTCTCCCAACATACGCAGACCTAAAAAATCATTTCAATGTTCAACTAAAAGCAACAATTTCATACTTCGAATAACAAAAATGAAAGATCAAAGTTTAGGGCAACGATTAGATCTAGACTACATTAAAAATCTATACCTGAAGAAGACGAGCAAAGTTTTTCTTCTTATCAAGCACCTGGCTTACAACCAGACTAGGGATGATATCAGCCAACCTTTCATAATCGGTCAAAATGCCCCAAATTGTTTGTAGACTAGCGTCTATCGCAACTTTTGACCGGATTCTCCGGCGATTGTTGCTCACCTTTTCAATCTCAACTTCAATACCATCAGCATCGCCGGAATTTGGCTCCGGTTCCGGTTCCGGCTCCGGTTCTGGTTCAGACAATTGTTGCAAGCCACCATCCCTGCTATCTCCGTTTGAAGATGATGCAGCAAATACTTGAAATTGAGGTATTGAAGATACAAACGTCGCAACAAAGGCTACCGGTGTTGGCGGCAGTTTGTATACTTGTATCGGAGGATAACTGACAATGGTGGCGGGAAAATTGTGGCTGTATAAACCATCGGAAACGCTAATTGCAGCGTCCGCCACGTTTACTGGAGTGATTGGTAGCCAATGAATCGTCATGCCCAACGATAGTAACCATGTGGACCGGTTTTCTGATCTCCTCTGGGTTCATATGGCGGTGAATTAACGAGTGTCGTTTCAAGTACGTTTATTCTGAATATATTCACATAGTCCTTTTTTCTTCTTTTTTTACGGCAAAATAAAGGCATTGTTACCATCAAAAACTAGGGTGCAAACGAACTAATGGAGCTCGTGAAATACTAGAGATAGGATCGGTAAAAATTAAAAAGCTCGAACGAGTCGAGCTTTAACGAGCCCGAGCCCAAAGGTGTGGCTCGTTTAGTTATCGAGCCCGAGCTCGAGCTTTACATATCGAACTCGAGCCGGCTCGCGAGCCTTAACGAACTTTTTGAATATATAAATTTTATTTATTATATTAATTGTTTATTTATAAAATTAATTATTTTTATATATAAAATTATGATAAATATATTTAAATCAAATATTTTATGTTAAATTTAGAAAATATAATTATAAATATAATTAAATTAGTAATTAAAGTAAATAAATAAATTCTAAACGAGCCTAGCTCGACCCTAAAAATTTTCTAACGAGCCGAGCTCGAGCTTTAACGAGCTTGGGATTGGCTCGGCTCGTTTACACTCCTATCAAAAACCAACAAGATGCTATAAAAGGAAGAAAAACCAAAAAAATCACAAAAAAATCACAAGAAAAAACAAAAATTAAACACCAAGATAACACAAGAAAACACCGATTAGCATTGGATCTAACAACACTACTATGAAGAATTTAGATCAGTGTTGCACGGATCTTTACATTTGAAGATATGAAACATTTTTTCTAAAGACAGATATCAAACATTACGAACACTCTTGTGATTAATAGTCTTGGTTTTGCTTGGCTTATATTCATATTCATAACATAATATGAAACATATTAGCTAGTATCTTCAAAGATTCTCCCGTGGTTATGAGACCAAAACCGAGTCAAATGAGGATATGATACCTTCAGTAGTAACAGTTTTTTTTTTCCCAAGCTCTGATCTATGTCCAAGATCTCATCCAAGCCAAACTGATCTTTCATTTTCCTTGGTTCCTTTCCTCGAATGGGGCTTGATAACATGATATCCTCGAAATCCCACATTGAAACAATTAGTTTTGTCCTCGTATTGCAACTTCATCATCAATCTTTCTTTCATTACTAACCAAGATTGCCATGTGGTCATTGGTGAGATTACCATCTTCGTAAGGGCCTCCGAAGATTTTATCCTTTTTCCAAATCTTTCACCAATTTTATCAAAAGCAAGTCGATCCCATAAACGGATTGGAACTCCATAGAGACGAATCCAAGAGATTCGTTCATATGGGAGGGATTGCCTCTTTCTTAATATCAGAAAACCAATCCTTTTAGACCGTATTAGCTTCAAGAAGATCCTTTGCATCTTTAGTTACTAGGATTGGAATAATACATATGAACCATCCATATATCTAATGTTTACTTACCAAATGCATTACAATCTAGCGGTATTTTGGTTGTAGGATAAGGCTCAGTAACCAAATGGTCCTGGGTTTGAATCCTACAAGTGGGCTTTCTCAAAGTATTAAGTTTTTTCAAGAACTGATGACTTGGTGGTGGATATGATCAGGTGGTACTGCTGGTAGAACGATGATATTCCAATAATTTGTCAGTGATTCAAAAATTACCCGTTCAAAAAAAAAAACTAATGTTTACTTCAACCATACATGCCTTTAGGAGAAGTGATTGCAAGTTGATTAGAGTTTGCATATCAACAACTCTTCCCATCAAAGAACATTTTCACAAAATGCCAAGCAACTTGGTCTCCAATGATAATAGATTTATAACCTTTTCAGACATGGTAATTTTTCAGCCGAAATGTTATTTTTTGTTTTAAGTATATGGTTTTGCCTCCTCTCGTTTCAAAAATTTAACATGTATTATAAGTATTGTAAATTTCGCCCCTTTTTTCAAATTGTTCAAGCTCCGCCACTAACCAGCTAACCAGCTTTGTCCTTCTATGAAGCAACAACCAACATATATATCAACAACATGACCGAGCTTTTGGAGTTCTGTATCAAATCTTTGGGTCTACAGCCCACTGGTAAATTGGAATGTAATTGTGGTTAATGCTGATCTCCCTTCTCTCCCATTCGTCATAAGGGGACGTTGTCTGTCTTCGTTACACTGGTTTGTTGTATTAAATAAAAACATAACAATGTGAAACTAACCCACTAGATACAAGTTTTGCCTCTTAATACATAAAGATCATGGGTTCAAATCCAATCAAGGTGTAACTTAGTTTGAAATAATTTGGAAGTATGATATATATGTACTAAAAATAATTACAGGGTTTGGGTGTGGGGTTAGAGACTAATGGTAAAATGAGTCTTACAGCACGACCGGGGCTAGACGTATTATGTATGTCTATAGAATAAATAAATGAATTTAACTGATTTGATTAATGTAAGAGCAGTAACAGTGTGAATGAATTATAAAATGGAAAGCTTTAAAAAGAAAGCCTCGTATACAAGAGCAGTAATATTGTGAATAATTTATAAAATAGAAAGCTTTAAAGCCTCGTATGCAAGAGCTACATGCCCGTAAAAGTAAATAAATTGATTTTGCTGATTCGATTAAGGACTTTTTTACCCGTACATTATATTATTGTGGAAAGTATTTTCTCTTTATGGCAATCCCGATTTCATGCCTTAGTTTATGGCTAGAATTATTTGTTTCCTTTTCTTTGTTTTTGCATCTAGTTTATAAGTTCTGTATTGGAGCCTTGGTGAGTGATATACAAAAATTACAACATTCAATACCTGTTTATATGGTATCAGAGCAGGTTACATATTGCTCTACCATCAAACCCTAACATCTTCGACCGCCAAGAACAATGACCGGAGAAAATGACTCCATGACAACCAAAACCAAAATATCGACCACATCTCTCCGCACTATCTTCACCCCTCTGAAATCCTCTTGACGGAAAACTTTGCGGGTAACGTTAGACGCGAAGGAAAGTGGATTGTTGATTCGGGTGCTTCAGAGCACATAACACACAGGCAGGAATGGATCGAAGATAAAGTGAGAACTATGAATGAAAAGCCAGTCACTATCCCTAACGGACTGCACATTCCCGTAGAAGGAAAAGGGACTTGCACTTTACCAAATGGCCTAAAAATTGAGAATGTTTTGCACGTTCCAAAATTCACGTGTAATCTCTTGTCGGTTAGTCGGTTGGCACAGGACCTACAATGTACAGTAACATTTTTCCCAACCTTTTGTGTGATGCAGGATTTAGCAACGAGGAGGTTGATTGGAGCGGGTAAATACATGGATGGTCTTTACGAGATGGACATGGTGGGTAGTGAAAGAAAGGCGTTGATGGTAACTATGGATACATGGCACAGGCGTTTGGGGCATGCTTCACGTGAGAAACTTTCTTGTTTTGAATTTATTGAATTTTCTTCAAAAACTGGCATGTCGTTTTGTGATTCTTGTGTTAAAGCAAAACATAAGAGATTGCCGTTTCCTATTAGTTCTATTAAAACCAAAGATTGTTTTGAGCTTTTGCATTGTGACATATGGGGAAAGTATAGAACGCCTTCACTCACTCAAGCAAGATACTTCCTCACCATTGTCGATGATTATAGCAGGGGTGTTTGGGTATTCTTGTTGAAACATAAGAATGAAGCGAGTGATTGTATTATTCACTTTCATCAATTCATCAAGACCCAATTTTCAAGGCTAGTCAAACGTATTCGGTGTGACAATGGAGGAGAGTTTATCTCTAATCGCATGAACAGGTTTTATGCCGAAAATGGCATCATCCTTGAAACCACATGTCCACACACGCCTCAACAAAACGGTATTGTGGAGAGAAAGCATCGCCATCTTCTCGAAACAGCACGTTCTATCAGATTTGAGGCCAACCTACCAAAAGGATTTTGGGGGGAGTGCATCTTAACCGCTGCTCACATTATCAATCGTTTTCCCTCCAAAGTCATAGGCAACAAGACACCATATGAAATGATCCACAACGAAAAACCAAATTTTGATCTCTTAAGGGTGTTTGGGTACCTCGCCTACTATAGAAATACCGACACGAATGGTGACAAGCTCGAAGAAAGGGGGAAGCCAGGGGTATTTCTCGGTTATCCGGGCGGAACAAAAGGATACAAAATATTCGATGTACAAAGGGGTAAAATCATTGTTTCAAGAGATGTCAAGTTTGTTGAGAACATCTTTCCCTACAAAGGTGGCCAACAAGACCACGTGTCAAAAGACGATGGTTTTTTCGGGTTTCCACCTTGGTATTATGGAGACCACAATGAAGAATGCAATATTAATCAAACACCAACTTCCGCTACAGAAAACGAAAATGAGAACAATGATGAGTCACAAGTGACTGAGCAAAATGTGGTTGAAAATGACATGGATCCAATCAGTCTCATTAATCCCGAAAATAATGAGGCCCAGCAACCGAACCCTCCCGACATGGGCGCCGAGGCCCAGCAACCCAACGATAACGAGGCCGAGGCTCAGCAACCCAACGAAACCGAACCTACTGAACGACAGCCAAAAGAAAGAAGGGAACGTGCTAGATCAAAACGACTAGATGGGTATGAGGTCTCTCTACCACCGTCCCTCGACCATGCCGTACCTGCTTCTGATCAACGCTCCTCTACGGTACACCCCATGTCTAACTATGTTTGTTATAATAATTTTTCACATTCTCACAAGGCTTTCTTATCGGCCATCGACAAAACCGATGAGCCAAGAACCTTTAAACAAGCAGTGCAGAAAGAAAACTGGAGGGTAGCTATGAAACGAGAAATAGAGGCACTTGAAATGAACGGAACGTGGACTCTTGAAGACTTGCCGAAAGGTAAGAGGGCCATTGATTCCAAGTGGGTTTACAAGGTTAAGTACAAGCCCAATGGAGATATTGAAAGATACAAAGCCCGCTTAGTTGCTAAAGGTTTCACACAAGTGGAAGGGATCGATTTTCATGACACGTTTGCTCCGGTTGCCAAGTTGGTTACTGTTCGAACCATTTTGGCAGTCGCAATTAAACGAAACTGGATGGTTCATCAATTGGACGTGAATAATGCATTCCTGCATGGTGATTTGAATGAGGAGGTGTACATGAAGATACCTCAAGGTTTTGATAAAGGAAAGGAGAACAAAGTGTGTCGGCTAAGAAAGTCTCTTTATGGGCTCAAACAGGCGTCGAGAAATTGGTATCATAAGTTCACCACAGCACTTGTTGTCACACCCTTGTCGTTGCGGAAGCGTACGGTGTGACTTTCAAGGTTTCACAGTCATGATTTACAACAAAAGACACATATAATTCTATATTACAGAGCAATATTACAGCTACATTAGCCACAAGTCTAATGTAATAACAATTTTATCTGAGTTTCACACATATATATATATATTGCTATTACACATATATAATATGCTATGTATCACACTGTAGAGTTTATCTCTCATAGACTCTACTATAGGTCTCCAAAGATTGAGCTCCCAGCTCCACCCCCTGTATTATTATGCATCTGAGAAAACAAGATTTTTAAACAATCAGCATATTGCTGGTGAGTTCACAAGTTATTTTGTTAAAAATGTATGTAATGAATCCCAAACAATTCATATGTCTGCATAAAAAGAGTTTAATACTATTCATGTCCCAAACTGGGTGTAAAACATTGGTATCCAGTGCGAACATTGTTCCTTCCAACAATGTCGTGTATTAGTTCTCCGACCAACTGTCCAATTATAACTCCTGGGCTCCCGTAACCGAGCTGACGAGTTCAGTGTTTGCCCCTTGCCAATGTCCTTGTCGCAAGACATTATGTGTTCTAGCCTTACTGAGCGCCCGCTCGACATCCAGTCGTGGTTTTAGCTACGAACCACGGGCGAGGATTGTCAATCACAAATAGAATCTATTCTCAATAATCACACCCCCCCACGGTTAACGGTTACAGAATAGGGGACTTAGCGACAAATGTGTAACCCGTGAAATAATGACAAGTTTGGTCATGTGTTCTCCCCACTGTCACGTGTTTCAACCAAATGTTTTACAACGCTTTCGTTTTCATGTTTCACAAAATGTTTCAAAAGTGTTTCAGAGTTCCACCTGATCAAATCAGGTTTCAAGTTTCACAAAATGCATCGAAAGCGTTTCAGAGTTCCACCTGATCAAATCAGGTTTCATGTTTCACAAAATGCATCGAAAGCGTTTCAGAATTCCACCTGATCAAATCAGATTTCATGTTTCACAAAAGGTTTCATAAACATTTCAAAGCTTTACAATAATCAAGATGTTTCAAATTAGTTTTTATGTTTTCTCATTCCCCGAGTTCAAAAGCCAAAATACAGTAAAAGGGGTTCGTGAACTCACCTCAGTTGATATAATTCAATAAACAGAGTACAATGCTCGTATTGCTAGTTCCTGGATTCCAAATCTGTAATTTATTAAAGTTCGGTGAGTTGTTTGCACTTAATTTGGTGAGAAATTTACTTTGTTTTCAAATCCGTATTCTCAATCGACTTCTAGGTGGAAATCTGACTATCAGATTACCAAACAGATCATAAAACTGAGTTCGGAATGCGAAATCGACAAATAATAGGTTTTTATATTGAAACCCGATAATAAAACTGAATTCCAGTCACAATCGGAATTCCAATCTGCTTCTAAATCGATTATCGGGTTTCCGGATTGCGAAACAGGTCGCAAAACTGCGTCCGGAATGCGAAATCGACCGAAAATGGTTATTTGTATTGAAAACCGACGTGAAAACTGAATTTAGTGTAACAATCGGAAACTTAATCAGTTTTCAGACTGAAATCGGATTTTCGAATTGCGAAACGGACTGAAAAATTGAGTCCGGAACGCGAAATCGATTAAAAATATGTCCTTTTTATAAGAATTGGATCACCGGATTGCGAATCGAATCGCAAAACGAAGTTCAGAACGCAAAACGGACGAAATTTGGGTTTGGCCGGAAAAGTCACCGGAATATTCCTTTTCGCCGGAATATTCCGCCGGAATATTCCTTTCGCCGGAGTCTTTGCCGGAAAAGTCGCCGGAGTTGGCCGGATTCCGGCCGGCGGTGGCTGCTGGTGGTGACTAGGTGGTTGGGGCTCAATGGCTCAAGCCAGTTGGTCGCCGGTCCGGGCTAGCCTAGCCATGACCGAGCCGGTTGGTCGTTTCCTATTACGATCCCGGTAACGACTAGTGCGATCCCGGGAACGACCAAAACGATCTAGGTAACGACCAGCCATGGGCCACTCCCAGGCCGCGCCCGGGCCGCATGGCCGGGACACAAGGCCTCATGGCCGGGACACAGGGGCCAAACATGGTTTTTGCGGGCCAAAACCGATCATTTGACATTTTTACCGGGCCAAAATCTCCAAATCCTACTATTTAACATATATATAGAGTTTGATCAAGAAAAATCTCGATTTGGACCATTTTGAAAAATCCACTTTTTGGACCAAAATGCCCTTTTTTATGGGTTTTCAAGATCTGATGATTTCCAGCCCTTAACCAATGTTCAAACAAGCTTCATAACACTTGTTTAAGCTATCTTAATCTATTCAAATCAAAAATTGACTCAAGAACTTACTTGGTTGAAGATTGGCTTGAAAACTCACTAAAAATCGACTTTTGAAGGTTGATTTTGTGATCTACTTGATCTTGATCTTAATCCTCAGCAAGGATTGCTTAAAAATGATGGTTGGAAGGTGTTTGAAACTCTAGAAAGTTTGTGGAATACTCTTGTTGAATTTTTGGAGGTTTAAAATGTGAAAATGTTGTCCAAAAAGTCAATATCTATCCTTTATAGTTCAATAGCTTCTTTGTCAAGCTTTTTAGATATTTTGGGCATAAATATCTGTTAAAAATCAGATTAAAGAAATGTAGGTGTGAAAAGGTTCAAGCTTTAATTGGTTTTGCCATTTTTATGATCGTTTTTCGGCTTTTTCGCGCGTGTATTTGGGAATTGCTACTTGTAATCAACCGTCATTGTTATACTTCCAATTACATTCCAATAGGAATATAATGTGGCTAGGAAGTTCGGGTTGTCAAGAATTAGACAATTACGCATGCCGAATTGCATTTTTGCAAATTTATCGCGATTTAGGTTTCAATTGTGTATCGTTGTTCCTTCTTTGCTTCAAGAGTTTTCATTATAATCTTATGGTTTGTTTTGATTATTTTGATCTTAATAAGACTTAATTAAGACTAAGACACGAAATTCTAACCTGGAATTGCGAATTGTCACACTTGTCGAAGCCGGTTTTAGACAGTCAAAGGCGGACCATTCCTTATTTATTTTTAGGAGAAGGGAAATATATGTTGCGGTCTTAATCTACGTTGATGACGTGATTCTGGTTGGCAATGATGCTACGAGAATGAGCGAGGTAAAATTATTCCTGAATGAACGTTTCAGCATAAAAGATCTTGGAAATCTTAAGTATTTTTTAGGGATCGAGGTCGCTCGAACGGAAGAAGGTATGGTACTAAGCCAAAGGAAGTACACTCTCGACATTATTGAAGATGTTGGTATGCTTGTATGCCGGCCGAGTCTGATACCTATGGAACAAAATCTAAAATTAGAAGCAGGAAAAGAGGAAGATCGGGTTGATCCAAGTCATTATCGGCGACTTGTCGGGAGGTTGCTCTACCTTCAGGCCACCCGTCCCGATATTGCTCATTCGGTTAGTATCCTAAGCCAGTTTGTGGCGGATCCTCGTACAAGTCATCTCGAAGCCGCAACAAGGGTCGTTAGATATTTGAAGGCAACCGCTGGGCAAGGCATCTTATTACCGAAGACAAGGGGAAGCAATCTCGTGGCCTATACCGATTCCGACTGGTTAGGTTGTCCTTTCACTAGAAGGTCAAGAACCGGGTACCTTCTTCTTCTCGGGGGTGGCCCCGTTTCTTGGAAGTCAAAGAAGCAGTCGGTTGTATCTCGATCTTCTGCTGAAGCCGAATATAGAGCCATGGCCACAACAGTTAGTGAAATCATTTGGCTACGATGGCTCCTCAGTGATCTCGACACTCCCCAAACAGTTCCAACTACCGTCTTCTGTGACAACATTGCAGTCAAACACATTGCAAATAACCCGGTTTTCCACGAGCGTACTAAACATGTAGAAATGGATTGTTATTTTGTCCGCGAACGTGTCGAGTCGAAGGAAGTTGAACCAGTTTACATCAACACCAACCATCAAGTGGCGGACTTGTTTACCAAGGCTCTCGGATCGAAACAGTTGGAGGTTTTACTTGGCAAGTTGGGTGTTCGGAACCTTCACGCTCCAACTTGAGGGGAATATTATTGTGGAAAGTATTTTCTCTTTATGGCCATCCCGATTTCATGCCTTAGTTTATGGCTAGAATTATTTGTTTCCTTTTCTTTGTTCTTGCATCTAGTTTATAAGTTCTGTATTGGAGCCTTGGTGAGTGATATACAAAAATTACAACATTCAATACCTGTTTATACATTATGACGGAGCGGTACAAGTAAAAAGAACTCATAAAGTCACGAACTCACGACCGGTTGGTTACAAAGATTGAAAGAATAGATAGAAAAGCCTTTAATGTCATTTACGTTTTGGTATAAGAATTTTAAAAAGTAACTTAATAAAAAAATATAAAAAAAAGTCAAAAATGACAACATGTAATATGGCATGTTTAAGAAATTCATTACGTGATTTAGGACGATGACATTAAAGTAATTATATGCATATAAAAAGTACGAGGTTATGACACCTCGTTACCTTAGATCAAAGAAATGTAGAAATTACAACCATGTTTTAAAGATCAAAATATAAATAAAAAAAAGTTATATAATTGTACCAATATTCTTTAGTTAGTATCGGTCACATTCTTTAATCTTAAATTAGATTATATATAATACAGAGATTACTATAAACTTAAAACTTAAGAAGCGAAAAATATTTTATTGAGTTAGCTAAGTCTCATAAAACATTCCAAATTGAGCTAGTTTAACTTTAACATATATGAGTAGTAACCGTGTAAATGATAAATTGCAAAAGAGAGCCTTATAAAACGATTGTGCAGCATGACTCTAAAAATAATTAAAAATCATAAATAAACCTATTAATATATATTAAAAACCAACTGAAAAGAAAAGTAAAGTTTTGTTTTTTCGATTTTTGTCATCAAAGCTTTTATATAATATAAAGGTTTGTTTTTTTTATTTTGGCCACTAAAACTTTTAATGTTTTGTTTTCTTGATTTTTACCACTAAAATTTTTATATATTATAAGGTTTTGTTTTTTCGATTTTGTCCACTAAAACTTTTTAAAGTTTTGTTTTTTCGGTTTTGGCCACTAAAAGTAAAGTTTTGTTTTTTCGATTTTGGTCACTAAAACTTTTATATAATATAAAGTTTTTTTTTCGATTTTGGCCACAAAAACTTTAAAAGTTTTGTTTTTTCGATTTTTGCCACTAAAACTTTAATATAATATAGAGTTTTGTTTTTTCGAATTTGGCCACTAAAACTTTTTAAAGCTTTGTTTTTTCGATTTTTGCCACTAAAACTTTTATATAATATAAAGTTTTGTTTTTTCGATTTTGATCACTTAAACTTAATAGTAAAGTTTTGTTTTTTTGATTTTGGTCACTAAAACTTTTATATAATATAAAGTTTTGTTTTTTTGATTTTGGCCACTAAAACTTTTTAAAGTTTTTTTTTTATTTTGGCCACTAAAACTTTTATATAATATAAAGTTTTGTTTTTTCGATTTTGGTCACTAAAAATTTTATATAATATAAAGTTTTGTTTATTTAATTTTGGCCACTAAAACTTTTAAATTTTGTTTTTTCAATTTGTATAATTTTATGTTTATATATATATATATAATTGTATAGAGTTTGTGATGAGAGATTTGATTTTGCTATATAACTTATGATTTTGCAAATGATATATAATACCCGTTATCGGAAGTGTACTGTGATAACCCGCCGCAACACGCGGGTGGGATTAAACCTTGTTTACTATAATTACATGCTTGTATAGTTGTGTTAATAAATTTTAGTTTTTATAACTTTAGATTCATAGGAACGATTTACGAGTCCACTTTAATTTCATAAATAATCTTACATTTAAAAGATTAAATAACTGAAATTATTAAAAAGAAAATAAAAAATTGGTTAATACATGCTTTATATATGATTATGTTTACATGTACAAATTCTCGAAATCAAGGGAATTTTTTTTTAGTATATGCCCCTCAAACTTAGCACAGTATCATATTCACTAACAAAAATTTGTGGCCTATATCAGATAAACTCATAAAATTTACGAAATTAGCACCATTCATTTAAAACTTGTATTAAGATAGGAATGTTTAAAAGTTTAGAAGAAAGAGAAGCATATAACAGTTATATTATAACTTGTGTTTAATGAAATAAATATGTGTGTGTGAGCGCGCGTGTAATTTTAAGTATTTTAAACAGGTTATTTGATGCTAATTTTTTTGGTTGGTTAAATATGCTATTATGTAAATTTCAGAATATGTATGAGTTGTCTCAATATTACAAGTAAATTCTATTTTTCCATCTTTAAGTCAATTTTAGCACCCAACACCCACCCACATCGAGACCCATGCCGCTACCACAAAATATGACATTGCTATCAACTGAACTACATGCATTTAAAATTTAGGAGAGTAACAAAACTGAGTCTTTTGAAACATATTACCTGGAAAATGAAGAGTATCAAGAAGCTTAGAAATAAAGGGACTTGGCTGAATTATTGTCCTGCTAACTATCTATAACATAGGGTTATATTTGCATTATATGAAATTTAAGAACAATCTAGAAGTATGCTAGTAGCTTAATAGATGGATAATAGTAATTCAAGCAAGTAAACCTTCTTTTAGGCATTCAGCTATGCCATACTTGAGTTTAAACATTTTCTCCTTTGCCATCTACAGTCAAAAATAAAATGAAATAAAATAAAATAAAATAATAGTAATAATAATAATAATAATAATAATAATAATAATAATTCAACCACACAATAAGATATGAATAGGATTGAATTGAGGTGTATACAAGTCAAGTTGCTCATGAGCGACTCAAGATCGACTAATCTCGAGCCAAGCTTAAAGAGCTCAAGCCTATGCCTATATTTGAGCTCATTTAATAATCAAGTTAGAGTATACACAAGCATGTAGTCCACTCTACTTATTATAATAAATAAAGGTTTATAGTGACACATGTAATGTTCCTAGAGCACCTTAAAATTGGTTTCCTGTCTTTCTCTAATATTAAATATTTATACAACATTTTTTAAAATTTTAATGTTTCTTCCCTTTATTCTATTAAATAGTAATGATTTTATTTAATTCGTAAATAATATGATTACATTATAAGTCATATTTTTTAAGGAATATGTGATATGCTATTTAATATACATAATTTTAATTTCTTTTGCATCATATGTGTAATGCACAGGTTTTTAACCTTGTGTATGTGTGTAATATTTTCTTAATTATAGATACATAATTACATAATAAATGTTATTATATGTAAAATTTATAAAATAACTATGTATGTATATGCACATACATACACTAGTAAGATCCCACGCTATGCAGCGAGAAACAAAATTATTAGGTTGTTGATTTTAATTTTTAACTCGTAAAAAGTTCAAGTCAACTCATGGCTCATCAAAACAACCCGTTTAATTTAATTTTAATATTAACTAAAAATGATTATTAGTTAGGTTAAAAATCTCAATTTAAAAAGCTAAATATGTCAAATGTGACAAAAGTGTCAGGAAGTGGTTCATAAGAATTTTTCTTTTATAACTATTTTATATTAGTTTACCTTTAAAAGATACCTGTGGGACAAACTAAGAAGTTAAAAAAACATGTAGTTTATGATTTTCAAAACTTTGTAAGTTGTATTCCATGCTATAAGAATTGTAAAACTCTTAATTTTAAGAGATTTGGTTAACTGATCATTTTATCAATCTAATATGCATTATAATATAGTGTGTGTGTGTATATAATTATCTATATATAAAGAAATAACTATATACATATATAATAAAATTATTAATTATTTAACAAAAAATAAACTAGGTATGCCTGAGTTCAAGAAATTGTTAACGAATCAACCAATCAAGCTCGGGCTTAGACGAGCTTGGCCTTGTTTACACCCTAGGATTGGTTTTTTTATTAATAAAAAATCTTACCCTGTGAACGTCTGCAAGTTTTTTCTGGGCATCATTAAGTTGTTTCTCTATCACCTCTTCAGTTTGCATGAGAAACTTCTTGTGTGACAGCCCTGGCAACATAAATACCCAATCCGCAACAATCAGTAATTTGCATGATTTCAATTAAGGTTATAGACAAATTAAACATTCAGAGAACCCTTCAACTTTATGTTATTTATTTGATAAACAAAGTGTGTGTTAGTTTAAGTAAATGGGTTGAAATAGCCACCCTGCCCCTATAACCCTATTAAAACTAAGTTTCATCAGTCTATACCCTAAAATTACAGGTGGTGAGATATACGGATTACATAGATCCCATGCCAGGATTGGGTTGACCTGTAAACATGTTTAAGTTCATAGACATGTTTTTTGTCCACAAACAATATTCGGGAAGTTATACGCATTGAAAATGAACTCCAAGCTACTTTCAATCCAGTTGACCACTTGACCCATTTTGAGATCAAACGCGGAATTTTTTTTTAAAACAAGTCAAAATTGCAAACTCTACCTAAAAAATTAGCTATTATATTTAATTACTGTGTCAGTCTAACACTATGTCGCATGATAAATATTTAGATTAGGAATATCCTACTTTGTTTCTCTGCCATTCTGCCAACTTGGATTTGATGTGCTTCTAGCCCTTCAAGTGCGGTTTTGCACTTCTCAAGTTGTTGGTCCACTTCTTCTTTAAATTTCTCGTATATATGTTTCAGCTGCTCTTGTTGCTCTGTAATAATTCAGAAAAAAACATAGAAGGTTAAACATGAGTAGGTCATGAATGCAGTTCAAAAGGGCAAATGGGTTATATAAATATATGTGAAAACAATTTTGGTTGAACTAAAACTATTTTATTTAAAAACTTAAACCTCTACATCAAGTGTGTTTAATGAATCAAAAACATATTAGGTAACTTCTGGCCATTTGAACCATTTCCTACAAAGTTATCTTTCTTTATTTTACCCATTGAAAAAAATATATAAAACCAACTCGCTCATAAGTAACAAAAGCCATACCCATTAAATCTCACTCATAGCATTGCTATTTATAAGGTATGGGGAGGATGAGATGCATGCAAACCTTACCTCTATCCCTTGGAAAGAGAGACCCCTTCTAGAGAGACCACCAACTCACGAAAGTTGGTAGTTTTTTATACAGACCACAATTGGTTGGTGTGACTTGAAACTTTTTTTTGGTTCAAAAACTGTAACCTTTTAATATGCAACTGTGTGTCAAATAGGATTACACAAATTATGTTACTGAAAAAAGTAAATTTGTTTGACAAATAATATCAGAAGTTTTATGCACAAATGTGACTTTGGACCCGTTTGAGACTTTTCCTTATAAACTGTTTTTTTATGCGACCCTTTCGACTTACAAGTAAAAGATATAAATCAAAGCATTCGTAAGTAAATGGGTCTAAATTAGTAAATTTCTGTCTCTACATCATATCATCTGCTAATCATCACTCGTGATAATGATAGAAAAACTCAAGCTTTTATAATCATCAATTCTTGGTGTTATGCTATATACTTAAATTATAGTGTTACCTTGGTATTGGTTTTCAGCATGCGTTCTTTTGGATTTACTAAGGTTTGTCAGTTTCCCACTGAAACAGAATCACAGAACCTCAAGTAAAAATCCAAGTCATTAAGAATAAAACAAGGTTGTAAAGAAAACCTACACTTCGTTTTGGATCATGGATTCAGCAATTTGCAACTGGGACTGTATGTTATTGGAGACTGACAACAGTATTGCAGCGGATTGTTTACTAGTAGTTGAATGTATTTTGCTTTGAACTCTTTCTAGGGCCAAGGCAAATAGCTTGACAGCACTGAAAAACATATGTAAAAATGACTACTAGAGTTGCAAATAAGAGCAAACGTAACCTTTATTTATCAAACTCAAATGAATTACCCTGCAAACCCATCCTGTTCTGAAGAATCATCAATTTTTTCACAATCTCCATCCCCTGTACAAATAATGACTGCCCTGATTACAAAAGTTATAATGCAATATGAAAACATAACTAAGATTAAACCTCAAAGAAAAACCAAAGAAGCATCAGCTAATACTAAAATATGCTCTTTAAGATGTGACACTAATATATTTGAAAACGTAAATCTCAGCTGTAATCTCCATATGAATCTTGAACCTCTACAAGAGCACTTGTCAGATATATGGTGACTCAAAATCTAACCGCACACAAATAGTCAAGCATGCGTATATCATGAAGTGGTTCAATGTATTCAATATCAGTTGAAGTATTGAATTATGCTTTTTAGACTTGAAGTTCATAGGGATACATAAGAAAGCGTTCTAGACTTTTATTAATGAAAAGGACCAATTATACCTTTGATAGGCGAATCATCTTCAGAGCTTTCAGAATCCTCATCTTGATATGGTGATATGCATGATTTATTTCCTCTAGATTTCTCAGATACACTTGGCACTATTGATACAAAAAGGAAGAATATTCAAGAAAAACGAACCAAGTTTTTTTTTTTCCTTCCATGTTAACTTTTCAATAATGCTTGAAGTAGATGACATTTTAAGAACAAACTACATAAAAATATAAGGGTGTGTTTGGTTTGAGGGGAATGGGAATGACAACTACATATGGTGTTTGTTTTAGGGGAGATGGAATTTAGAACTCTATTCCTCAAACTAAACCCTATTTCCATAGTCATTCCCAAATCTCACCAAGACCACTTATCTGAAATTGTTTACTTGAAATCTAAAACACACACTAATAATCAAGAATATTGTGTCTTGCAAGCAAGGTTCAGAGTATTCACTATCTCTTTAGGTATTAAATTATGCTTTTTAGACATGAGATTTACAGAGTTAAATATAAATAATATCGTTTTGTTATAATGAGACTGGCCAGTTATACCTTTGACGGGTGAATCATCTTCAGATCTTCCAGAATCCTCTTCTTGATGTGGTGATATGCACGATGTATTTCCTTTAAACTTCTCAAATGTAACTGGCAGTATATTCACAAAAAATTAAGAATATTGAACAAAATCAAAACAAGTTTTTTCTTTTCTTCAGTATTAAGTTTCAGTTATGCTAGAAGTAGATGACATTCTAGTAACAAACTACATAAAAGATTAAAAGCATAAGGATCTGTTTGGTTTGAGGGCTTAGGAATAGGGGAATGGGGATGACAGTTGTATATCATGTTTGTTTTAGATGGTGAAATTTAGAAATCCACTCCTCCGCAAACCAAATTCTATATCAATAGCCATTCCCAATAACAAACCAAACACCAGTACACCACCTTAAAGAAGTTACCTGTGATAGGTGAACCATCTTCAGATTCCGAGCTCTCAGACACTACCACTTTACTTGGAGGTCTAAAACATTTATTTTCTTTATGGTCCGGTTTTATAACAGGAGAGTCATGAAGGTCCATGGAAATATTCTAGAAATAAGAAAATTAAAGAACATATGACTATGATAACAAAAACACTAATCTCATTCCAACTTCTATATCAAAAATCAAATACTGGTAGGACGTAGGATACAGAATAGTGTACCTTTGTGTAAAATCCTTTACTATTTGAGCTGCGGGTTTGTTTTGATCTAAAAATGTTCTCAAACGGGCTATCAACATCAATGTCTTCCTTGTTGAGTTGGAACAAAGATGTGGGGGAGGAGATTTTATAAGTTGTTTTCAGCTCAAATGTTGGGTCTACATTGTCCTTCAAGGAATCCTTGGCAAAAGAATCTACATCCACATTGTTGTATGACCTCGACCCATTATTACCTCCAAATTTCTGGTGCTTTTTTCCTTTTATTTCAGTATTTGGCTCAACTTTCTCACTGTCTCGTGTTCTATTTTCAAACATCGATGCATTTATAGCAGCAGCTTTTGTTTTCTTCCCATCAGTAGCTACATCCACATTGTTGTGTGAGACCAACCCATTATTACCTCCAAATTGGTGGTGATTTTTTTCTTTCACTTCAGTATGTGTCTGAACTTTCTCACTGTCTTGTTTTGTGTTTTCAAACAATGATACATTTATAGCAGCAGCTTTTGTTTTCTTCCCGTCAGTAGCTTGAACTCTGGTTCCAGAAATCTCACTTTCCTTTCTCTTAAAACTTTTAAAACCATTATTACCATCTGTAGTGGTTCTCTTCGACCAAGTCTCTACAAAAGAGAATGCATTCTCTTCAAACTGAGCTTGTTTAGATTGATATAATGGAGTTTGTTTTCTAGGTGTTGACTTTTGAGCTCGAGGTTTCTTTCCTGTCAAAGATCGAGTCAATGGTCTCCTAATTTTATCCACACTTCCAGAGTTGGTTTTTCTTGTATGCAAACTATCATTTCCATTGGTTGTGGACTTTGACTTTGTACTTTTAAGAGTCTCAGAGTTGGGTTGTTTCTTACGAGGTGAATAAACAGTTTCAAGTAATTCCTGAACTTTCATTCTTAATGCTACTGGCCCACTGTCCCCTCTTTCTCTTGTTTCCTGCTCTGCTATCCCTTTCTTTGGCTCGACTTCTTTCTGTGGAGTTGCATATGAATACTCTCTCTCTGTTTGGCAGGTGTTATTCTTTGATTTCACCTCACTAGCATTATTGGCTTGCAGATTTAACATCTGGTTGGAAAAGTATAAACCAGGCTTCATTTCACCAGCTTTCTTGCTACCACTTGGTTTTAAGGTCACATTGGTAGTGGTAGGAAAAGTTGAGGTCTTTTTAAGATGACCAATTGCTTCTGAATATGATATGTTTTGATATGAAGTTTTTGTATGAACAGGTGGAGATGATTCCAGACATAGAGCCTTGTTTTGCGTTCCTGGATCTGGAAATACAACTTCTTTCCCTTTATGGTTACTTTCTGTAGGAAAATCTTTTGCTATATTTGCATTTTCTGAAGTTTGCAAATCAGCCACAACTCCTTTCCCATTTTGGCTCTTCATTTTGGCAGATGAATCAACCATCACTCCTATCGATATTTTCCTTGTTTGGCTGCATAGATGATTATTGCTACCAAAGCTCCAATTCCCACTCATATGATCCTATCACAAAACTTAGAAGTCTATTAAGCATCATTACATAAACAATTTGCTTTCAGTGGACTGAAAACACAGCATAAGACAGGCAAAATGAAATCAGGGAAAAAACCAAAAGGCAATAATAACTTAAAACATTTAATGCATGGTTTAATATGATCAAACAAATTCCAGTTCGTTAATGTTAAGAGATAAACGAAATCTATAATCAAACGCTAAGTTTAAATCAAAATTACGAGATGTAAATGATGGGTATAACATTGTAAAATGTATCCACAGATGCTTACATCTTCTAAACGTCGTTTCCCCATCTCCATTGTCCTTACTTCAGCTCGATTATGCTAGATCTCGGACAAACAGATAACTAGAATACAGAACCAAAATTAAGAATAAAAATTATCAAGTTGCCACTTACCGGCGATCAACATCAATTCAAATATGAAACAATATAAGCTATTAACGAATAAAACTAGTATATCTTACGAATGTATTAAACAAAATGTGAATCAACAAAACAGCGTGACCAAATTGAACAACTTAGGGTTCCGGATCAAAGTGCTAACAAATTATTCGTCTATGAATCGAACCAGAGTTGTGACATCAACGATATGACACGATTTGAATGGCGAGATTCACTGATTCAGAATAACTTACGTGTCAACTCCGAACGGCTAGAATCAACTGATGTGCTAATGAAGAAGCTTAACTACTTGATTCACATCCTCTGTTTGAAACCGTTCCGTCGATTGCTTGATTGATTCAGCAATTTGACGATAATTGCAGATAACAGACTGAAATTCAACCGTGGAAGCAGAAGCTTAAGGAGAATTTTGGTGATCGAGAGCACCCGCGGGAAGTTTCAGCGATAAATTTTCAAATGGCGCAACATTTTGTTACGGGTTGATCAAAACGTTTTCAAGTTGTTGGAGAATTTGAATTTAGTTTCGCTTTTTACTGTTTCACATAATACAATTTTCCCTGCTCTTAAAAAATATTAATCTGAAAGTCTAAAATACAAAATCTTAACATTTTAAAATGCCACGCAAGGGAAGTTATTTTCTGCTATTGGAAATTTGGAATTAGTGTTTTTAAAACTGGACCGGATTGGCCGGTCGGACCGATAATCGGTGGTGTGTCCGGCCCAAATATAACATGCGAACCGCTCTGGATGGAACCGTGTTCTACCGGTTCACTGGTCGACCCAGATTTTAAGTTTTTTTTAAACTAATTCATGAAACATTAAAATCATACCTTATATTTTTTTAACATTATTATGTTTGTTTAAACATTAATTATGTTTATTAAAATGTGTTTATACTTCTATAATTTTTTTGAAATTTTTTATATATTTATTATGTCATCCAGTTCTTAAATCTGGTCTAACCAGTAAGAACCTTCGGTTTGACGTCCATAAAACTTATAAAAGCATTGGTTGGCATGCTACATTAGCATAAATAACCCTAGAGGTCAATTTTTTTTAAAAAATGTCTCGTTGAAGTTATATTGGAACTTGGGTCTTAAGAATAATTTTAAAGGGTTTCCCACATTTTTGTGATTTTTTTAAATTGACCATAAACATGTATCACTCGCTACATATATTGATATGATGTGTAATTGTGTAAAAATGATGATTGGTGTCAATCGGTAGGACTTTATAAAGAGAGAATGAAAATCTCCAACGTTATCATACTTTACTAAAGAATAAAGTAACGTTTGAGAAAGGCAAAAAACACCTTTCTTAACTCTCTTGTAAATACCAAGGCCACACTGCAAGGTAAGACAAAACTATTTACTCAACTTTCACTCTTATACTCTATCATATCTTCTACGAACATATACTACTTATCCTCACCGCGGAGGTTGATCGCATGGAAAGCCTCTATGTGGTGAGACTAACTATTTGTTACCTTGTGCGGGTTTCACCAGTATGGACATGACATTCCATCCGGGTCATACGTTTTTGTTGTTTTAACAGTAAAAAACCCAAAAGATAGACATGAATGAAAAGTTTGTCTTTCAAAGTTTTTGTAACTTTATGTTACAAGTAATAACGTAGATTTAAGGAAAGAGATGACCAAATTGTTTATACATGTGTCAGCTAAAAAACTCGCTCTATGTCATCTCTCCTTTTATTTGATCGAGACTTTTCTATTAGGGAGTTCAAAATACCCGAAACTCGAAAAAATTCGAAATCCGAATAGTATCCGAAACCCGAAAAAACCGTATCCGAAATCTATTTTTGGTTTTTCGGGTCGGATAATATGAATTTAGATTCAGGTGGTCGGGTTTCGGATATGAAAAAAAACTAGCTTTTTCGGGTCGGATATCCGAATAGCCTAAAAAAACATTTTATTCGGGTTATTCGGATGCACGAATTCGGTTTTTCGGGTCAGATAGTATATTTTGAATTTCGGGTCGGGTTTCGGATATACCAAAAAAATCAAACCCGAATAACTCGTTATCCGACCCAATGAACACCCATAGTTTTCTATACCAACCACTTCTTGTAATGTATTAACCCCATCCCAGTATCACATATCATTTTTTACAAGAAAGTGATTCTTATATTTGAAACTTTCTTAAGTGGATATAAACTAGTGGGATTCCCGCACGCTGCGGTGAAAATTCCTCTACAGCATAAAACGAAGACATTATCACATGTATCAAAATGCATGTATAAAAACATGATACAATGTTTGTCACTCCAGCATAAAACTATAAAAGTCTAAGTGTACCTATCATAAACGTATTTGTCACACACAAAAAAATTGACGTCCTTATTCGAAAAATCTATAATCAAGAAACAAATCACATAAGACCATGAAATAAAAAGGAAAAAAGTTATAATTGTCATTTAATAAAATAATATAATCGTTGATTTTAAAGCATTTTATAACAGTAAAAATTAAAAAAAAACATAAAACTCGCCTCGCACAATATTATCCGATAAAAAAACTTGAGTCATGCATCTTTGCCGAAACTAGTAGTCCATCATGACAATGATAACAATATCACGATTATCAAAAAGTATACCCAAAAATCGTTCGCAATGATTGTTAGTCCATAAAACAACAAACTGAACCATTACAAAAATATGTAACAAATTTATGTATGACAAGTAAAACAGAAGAAAAAAAACATTATTTAATTACTTATATTATTGAACTATTATCAGTATTTAATTACTATTATTATGTAATTATTACTATGATTTAGTTATTGTTACCATTTAATTAAAAGGGCAAAGAAAAAAAAAATGAAAGGTTGCTACCTGAGCCCCGACCATCAAAGCACACCTTCAATATATTTATTTAAATGTAAAGCATATGCATTTATATACTTATTACTAGGTAAAACCCCGTGTATTACACTGGTTGAAAGCTGAAATGTTATATACTTTGTAAGAAAACTTGTTTTAAAATACTTGTTTATTAAGAAAACTTATTTTTACATAACTTTTATTTTTCCTAAAACTACAAATTTAAAATAATTCTTATTTTTCTTAAAAAAAATTCATTTATAGAAAATTTTCATATTTTGTAAACTTTCTTTAAGTGTGTTTGTTAATAAAAAAAAAAGATTTAATTTTTTATTTGTTAGAACTATTTTTTAATATGAAAAAAGGTATGTAGAATCATTGGTCATTAGATTTAAAATTCTTTAATAAATTAAAGAATATAATTTTAATTATTATTTAATATGAGAGATAATGGTTTTAAAGATTAAAAAATGACATGTGGCAATAATTATTTAAAAAAATGATATGTGGCAAAATATTTATTCTTTTATTAGGAGTATATATATATATATATATATGTATATATATATATATATATTACTATCCAGTTAGTTTTGTTGTTCCTTGTGTAGCAACCAGTTTTAAAAATTAAATATGTTTGAAATAATCGTTAATATAACGATTGTGATTGTTATAATTTGAAAATATGTGAGAAATCATGAACGTGGGATAAAACCGTGTGGGAAACGGAGTTACGGATTATCCGGAATCACGAAACGAAGAAAAATCTAAAAATTTGAGAAAATTGGTGCCAGCCTGCACCAGTGTCCCACGCTATGCGGCACGCGCGAGGCAAAAATAAAATCTGGGAATTTGGTGGCTCGCGCGCTACGCCCCGGGCCACACGGCCACGCGGGAGGGTGCGCCTGGCTTGTTTAAGTCGGCATAATTGGTTTAAAGATCATATTTCTTGTAGAAGAGTTTTGTAAACTCTTTCTCTCGAGTTTCTTACACCCACAAACAACATTTGGGGCTGCAAAACTTGGATTTGAAGCCGTTTAAACCTACGGATCGTACCAGAGAACGTATCTGCAACATCTGATCGTTGTTTTGCGACTGAACATCCGTTCGATTGGGTAATGATTCGTTTTATCCTACTGGTTTAATATTGTGTGGATTAAATTTAGTTTTGAATGTAATACTATGATTATGGGTATTAATTATTGCCTAGTTGATGACTAGGGATTGTTAGAAACAAAGAACTTAATATTTTGATGGTGAAATCTTTGTTGTGAAGCCGGTATAATGTCCGGTTATTTTGAAACCCATATCATGGTGTGATAACTAGTAGGATGAGTAGATTATGATTTTAAAATGAAACATGGATTGTGGTCCATGGGTTAAATATTGATATGTGGTGAATTATTAACAGTTATGATCATAAATGAAATTTTGATTTAAAATAAGTGATTAAAGATCGTATCTAATATAATAAACATCAACTATTTGAATGAAATGCCTAAGGGAGGCATGAAATGTGATTAATTGTGATAATTGACTAAAACTTGCTAAAGATAGTAAGATAAAGTCAATTATGTGATAAATTGATTTTGAGGAAGTTAAATCAGTCAAGTGCGTTGAACTTGATTGTATGTGCTATATGTGTTGAAACTAGTTATATATGTGTTTTGCAACTAGGTGGTGGTAGTGGAAATCAAACCACTAGTCATAGAGCATAAAAGGAGCCTGCAGTTGTTAATCTCTTATCTGATCAAGGTAAGTAATCCCACAACTATGACATCATATAATGAACATTGAATTTGTTATTGAATGAATTGTATGGTAAATATGGTATTGGTGATAGAAAAAGTTGAATAATAAAAGTTCAACCACCTATGATAAATCTAATACCTTGGTGAATGAAAGTGTGGGAATTCTATAACGGAAGTACCGATGGGTGAACATCATAGTAAATTGACTGAAATAATGACTCCACAAATGTGTGGATAGCTAGAGGTGCTAACAATTGTCTTAGATGGAATTACCCGGTGGGTGAATATCTTAAGACTGAATATATTTACGACTCCACAAATGTTTGGATAGCTAGAGGTGCTAGCAATTGTCTTAGATGGAAGTACCGGTGGGTGAACATCTTAAGACTTAATATTTATGATACCACATATGTGTGGATAGTCAAAGGTGCTGACAAATGTCTTAGATGGAAGTACCAGTGGGTGAACATATTAAGACTTAATATATTTATGACTCCACAAATGTGTGGATAGCTAGAGGTGCTAGCAATTGTCTTAGATAGAAGGACCGGTGGGTGAACATCTTAAGACTTAATATGTGTATGAAACCACAGTTGTGTTAATAGTCAGAAGTACTGACAAATAGCTATGGTGTAAAAACAGGACTGTGAACACCATAGTGTAATTTTGATTAAACTATTGTAAACAATAGTTGAAAATTAATAATATGATATTATTACATTGTGAGAGTCAATTCGGATAGCAACGACTCAGTTGGAATATTGATTGTGAAAAATGTATTTTTACATTTTGCTGTGAAAAACCATTGTGGTTTAACTTACTTAGTTCTTATGAACTAATGAGAATTATTATGTGATGTTTGTAGGTCAACCTTGACGGACACGGCTGTAAGGATAGAGACAGATCGTGAATCGAACAAACAAACCTTGTTGCAAACTTTATAACTTATGGTTTAAACGTACTTATGTAAATAAATACTATAAAATGTGTGACATGTTGATGGTTGTTTTAAACTTAGTTTAATATTATTAAATAAAGAAGGTCAAACAAGGTTTTGAAAATGAAAAATTTGCTGAGACCAACTCTGATATTATAGGAAAATGTTGAATAATAAATGGGGGTTACACCTTGTGGCTTGTAATATTTTCTTTGTATATACATAGGAAGAAAATATATGAGAAATATTAGATATCTAGTTATAACTTTAAAAGCTAAAAAGATGAGTTTAAGATATTTACAGGACAAAACAAGGAAAAAAAAAAAAACTATGATCAACTTTTAGACTACATTTTCTTTTTTATTTTCTTTATAAATATTTTGAAGACTGTCACAACTCTCGCACATATGTTATTTTTAATTTGCAAGACTAAATTTAAACCTAAGATAATAATCCTATGAAGCCTCCTTTTAAATGTAAATCATTACATGCTTCATGGCTATAAAAACTAGTATGTTTATTCTCTTCAATAAATGGTATTAGCATGTTTATTCTCTTTAATAAATGGAGTAATAAAGTTAACATAAACTCTTGACCATAATTCGAAAAACGACGAAAGTGGAGGGGCCATGTATACATATGACATATCATGTTCCAGTTCAGTCAACTCAAAATTCAAATTAAATGCAGCTAATCGACCGTTGGGGTCAATTTCTGTGATTTCAATCAAAATCTAGATAAATCGCTACCCATTTAGGGTTTCCACCACTTCATCTGCTCTTAAGATCAATCGATTAACGTTAATCAGGATTCTTCACCTCGAATTTATCATCCTTTAGGGGTTAATTTCTGCTTGCTGTTTGTAAGAGGACATTTGAAGGCTTGAAGCAAGCAATCATGAGGCGCCATGGATGGCAAAGACCCCTTCATCCGCTACAGGTTTTCATTTTAGGGTTTTAATTGCTGGTTGTTCTTGTTTTCTGGAATTAATTCTGAAAACTGACCTGATTATTGCGTTGATATTTTTCAAATCTTCATTGCATTTGTTGTTACAGATAGTTGGAATGTCAATATACTGTTTTCTGGTCGCGGCTTTCTATAGCTTTCTAGGGCTTTTCCTTGGTACCAAAACCGCTGTGATTGTTGTTACATCAATCTTCTCCTTTACGGTATGAGAATTGATGATTTTGTTATCATAACTCATACAGCTGCTAGGGGATCTATGTGCAACATTATATATTGCTAGAACACAGTAGAATAAAATGAAAGGTTTATTTTTCTAATCTTAGAGATAAAAGATAATGACATAAATGTAATATTTAATGTTTCTCATGAAATTATAAAAAAATTGAACAAACTAGTTTAACCTATCGTTTAGGCAGGTCATGTTTAGGTAAACGGTACGATTTTTTTTCATAAAAAAAGCACATGAACAAATTAGTTTGATCGTTTTTCATACACCTAACCTTTGTGTATATATGTAAAAATGTATTAAATTTAATGAACATGAACAACTGATAAATTCTGCTTGTTGTTACTAATAGATAGGGGTTGTTTAGTTCATTAGTGTTGAGGGTCAGTAAGAGATCTGACTCCTTCAGACCGTGTTTAAAATTTAATGGTTAAGAGGTTGACTTACTGATGTAGAGGTGTTTTTTCAGCCTCTAATTGAGCTATCAAACAGCCCCTTACTCCCCTAGTGTTCTAAAATGATCCCCTACCACAAATTCTGTTGTTTGCCTTCAAAATATGATAATTAAAAAGTTGATCTGTGTTTCAGGCACTTGCAGTCATATTTCTATTTGTTAGGTGCACTGCAATCAATCCCACTGATAAAAGCAGTTCCAAAACGAAGAAGAAAAAGTCAAAAAATATGTACAATCAGCTTAATTATGGGTTTATATTGGGTCACATTGTTATGAGGTTTTTCACAAGGATCGAACGGAAGATCCTTAGGAGGTTCATAAGGCGAAAATACCTCGATCCTTTGAGTACCACAGCTCAAATGGAACCTCTGCTTCCATTTCCGCTTGTAATTAAAGACGACTCAGTTTCACCTGGCCCATTACAAGATGACATCTCATTTTGTGTCCTTTGTGATTCTCAGGTAGACTTATTGTCAAAATTCCAAGTCTTACGTATGAAGGTTTTTTATTTTCCAGTATGATCAAGATTGTTGGTTTTACAGGTTAAAAAGCATAGTAAACACTGTAGGACCTGTAATCGGTGTGTTGAAGGGTTTGATCACCACTGCAGGGCAAGTAAAGTTAATATATACAATATAATATACATATATGATAGTATCATTCCAAAACACAAAAATTTTGCAAGAACACACAGAACAAATCTGAGACATTTCTTGATCAATGGTTTATATATACATACACACATGTATGTATATTATTTTGTACTGCTTACATACACATGTATCAGTGTGTGTTAAGTACATAGAAGAACTATCAATAAAGTTTATGTATACAAATTTTTTAATCTGTACAGTTTACCTACATGATGAACAATCAAATAATTTTTCCATATTTTTAAATTAATACACTTTACCAACACATGTATACATAAACAAGCAATCAAATTAATTTGTTCGTATTTATTTTAGAATTTTTTGTACAATTTACCTACACATGTGGAGGTTATCTACATAAACAAGCAATCAAACTCAGTTTTGTTTTGTGGGTTCTTGCTTTATATAGTGTTCTGAATTGATCCTCTGTTATATATAATTTTGTTTTCTTCATTACAATAATCCTGTATTCTTGTGTATGCTTACCAACTTTGATGGTGGATTTATGGTTTCAGTGGTTAAATAACTGTGTTGGGAAAAAAAACTACAGGACATTCATTCTTCTCCTAATCTTTGTTTTATTAATGGTTAGTAACTTGCCACATTTACTGTCTCTTATTGTTTGTTGACTTCAAATAGTGTTGACCATAAACTTTTTACGATTCAGCTTATCATAGAAGGAGGGACTGCCATTGCCATTTTTATCAGGTGCTTTACAGATGCACATGGATTAGACAAGGAGCTTTTAAAAAGACTCCATTTTCATTTTCCAAGAGGACTTCTTGTAGCCATATGTGTATGTCTTTCTTAGTTTCAAGGCCGAAAAAAGTAAACAATATATAAAATCAGAAAAATTATGTTTATCATTGATTGATTGTAACGTGAATGTAACAGGTTTTGCTAGTTTTACTGACAACATACGGGTCAGCGGCTCTAGGTCAACTTTTCTTCTTTCATGTTGTTCTCATCCGCAAGGTATTGATGATTTAGATAGATGATCAGTTGTTTTAGTGTTTGGCAAGTTATGATTAGATAACCAGAATTGCTTTTGGTGTAAATTACCCAATATTCGGAGTCAGTCACACTATACCCACCCAAACACACTAGAAAACTGGTCATTTCGTGGCACAATACTAAACACCACCTTATAACTAATTGCTTTTCATTTCCACTCATCGGTACAATTAATAATCAAATTTGATGATTTTTAGGGAATGAGAACTTATGATTACATAATGGCAATGAAACATGAAAATGAGTTGCTGGCACAAGAATTTTCAGAAGATGATTCTGATTTCTCTTCAGAAGGGAGCATCGAGTTGGATTCCCCTGAAAAAACAAGATTCAGAATATGTAGAGAGAGAAGCCCAGAGGTATATAATAATTTTTTTTTTAATTTTTATTTCTGTGAATTTATAGGAAAGTGTCATTAGATCACTTGCACTTTTTCAACGGTAAACTATAGCAGTTGCACTTTCATGAACGATTTATACCAAATCAACTATCATTTTTCTTTAAAATTATTATTCTTATAAGAAACTTAACCTAAAAAGTGTATTATGTATTGCATATGCTGATGTGGCACATTAGCAGATAAAATTCCATTTATGCCTTGTCATCGGTTGGGCCAATCATCTTTTTAAAGGTTAAACCACTTGGGGTCACTTTCACCTTTCCACTCAACTGTCATTTTTGCTTTATATTTGTAATTTTTCTTCAAAAAAAAAATGACTTGAAATGTGTATTATGTGTGACATATGCTGATGTGGCGCCATCATCAAATACAATTGCCCATTTATGCCATGTCATCGTTTTTATATGCTTGGGTCTATCAAGATTTTTGTAAAGGATCTAACCATTGAACTTTTCATTTTCGTTTTAAGTAATCATTTTTCTAAAAGAAAAGTTTTACCTTCAACTTGTGTTGTGTTTTACATACGATCCATGGCGCGCCAATTGACTATTTTTGAGCCCAATCATCAGTATTTCACAAATGACACAATTAGCTTGCAACGTTAGCTAATTATCTTTATTTGCATGATATGTTATCATATGTGATTTTGTAGGTCAATTTTATACAATTTCATGTTGAAACCATTCAATTTTTATTTTTTATAAACTAAAATTGACCAAAAACAGTATGCATGTTACATAATACATATGTTGCCGTTGTATCCCAATTGTGTAAAACTATTATCTATTATGTGGCACAAATGACAAGTAGAACTGACCATTTAGTTTACACAATTGGCATTTTATCTCAACATACACAACCTTTTGAGAAAAGAATGAGCAACCTATCTGAAACATAACTGAAACATAATTATTGTTTACTGCATTAACAACCAAATTATTGAAAATTTCAGACCCAACAAGTGCTTTCTGTAAGAATCGACAAAGAACCTCAATCAACTAAGAAACCTGGGGGAAAAGGTTTTCGTGCAAGCATAAGCCCATGGACCCTTATTAAAATGAGCCGTGAAAAAGCCCAACTAGCTGCTGATAAAGCCCGTGAAAAGTTCATGAGCCAAAAAATAGTCTATGCAGATGATGACTTGCTTAAACCGCTACCATTGGAGACGAAAAGTGGCCCATCATTAGTGAGATTGAACAATGACAAACATGATGGTATTGGTCCTACTTCACTTGTCATAAAAGGGATACTTTCAAGTCCAAGAAGGCGGTTTTCTGTTTCTCCATCACCAAAACAAATGTACAAGAGTCATTTTGATCCCAAGTTAACTGAGGTTTCTAGGGAACTTGAGACATATATTTCAAGGCAGGTTTTGTGTTCTGTTGTAAAAACAGGCGAAAATGAGTCATCGCCAACTCCGACATAGTTTATCTTCTCAGTCTTTGAGAAAGATACTTTGTTTAATTATCCTGTTCGTGGAGTTCATTCATTGACACATATAAACATGTATTTAACATTATACATAAAACTGTATTTTTTTTCATTTTTTATTGTCTTCGTTATGATGATAGGATTTAATTAATCATTTTGAAACGAGTGAAGCTGCAAGCATGCTCTAACTGTAGGCTTGTATAGTTTGATTATTCATTTCCTTTGGATGGGCTCAAATATAAAATGACTTACTATTTTGGTTTTCGAAATTGCTTCAACAAACATATATACGAAGTGTGCAAGCTTAATTGTGTGCTTTTTAATAACTTATTTTTCTTGGCAAATCAGGTAGGGTATCTTGTCACACCAAGTTCAGTAAAATCTTGTCACACCGTATGTGCCTGTATGTGTGTGTGTGAGTTTTTTTTACGGTGTATCCCCTAAAATAAACTTCTCTGCATAAAAGGAGTTAGAAGAGGTATTGACGTTTTAACTTTAAGTCAACGGTTTAGGTTCAAATGTTAAAAAATATCCAAAAAGTTATAAAGATATAATAATAAAAGACAATTTTTTTTACTTTTTAAAATTCCTCTATTCTTTTGTATGTTCATAATTGTGTACAACACTGTTACAAATTCGGCCTCTATCGCTCAAAGGAGTTGTTCCGAGGCCGAGTACTTCCTGAGTATTACCGAGTACTGCCCGCCTAGGGTCGAGTACTCTCCGATTACTCGCTCCAAGGAACTATTCCGACCTAGGAGCGCCTAACGACTTTTGCAATCTTGGTGTACAATAACATTTTTTTAAATAATCATACCATAAAATCAAACATTTTTTTCCTCTTTATTTGAATAGGGTGATGATTTACATATTTTTCAAACTCCAATAGGTTAATATTCGTACCATATTTTTATGTGGTATAATTTTGTATACTATATTTTTGTAACGTATTTTTTGTGTTGATTTATTTTTTATGTACAATACATTTTAGAAAAACCAGTACATCTCGTAAAAAATATTATACCATGTATAACAAAATCTAGTATAATGAAAAAAATTTAAATGTCATCTTTTATATATCAATATTATACTCATATAAAAGATAAAAAATGCTTGATTTTTGGTATAATTTTTATAAAAATAAATATCGTATGAAATAGTTATAAACATTTACAAAATGTGAATAAAACTTGTAAAAAAACTAACAAAAAATGTTATATTGAAATTACCTTTTTTTTAATCAAGCTCTTACCATTTGAACTTTCCTATATATTGGGATGCTACATTACCGCCTTACCGGTGATCTTTATTGTTTACCATATATCCTAGAAAAGCTTGCAAAAGATTACATCTACCAATTTAGAAGAAAGACACAGAGTAAAAGAGAACTCGATTTAAGAATATGGAAGTGACTGTAAGGTTTACTTCCACCCCTTGGTTTAAGAATCATACACCTTAACCTTGTAAAGATAGCCTAGTGGTAAGGGTGTTGAGCCTCAACCTTAAGGTCATGAGTTCTAGTCATGAGGGTGATATTTTCTCCACAATGCCACCAACCGTGTGCTTGCGCCCGCGGTTTACCCGTTCCCCCCGGTTAGTTGGGTATTGGGAAGGACCCAGGGTTTACCACGCAAGTGGGTTCCCTGGTCAAAAAAAAGAAAAGAATCATACACCTTCACAGCCTGCTTTCTAGGTCAAAACTGGTTTCATATCATGGTCAAAAATAGTACCTCTTGTAGGCTAATACGTAAACCAAACAAAAGAAGAAATAATGAATAATATACTTGGGTTGGGTTATACTCAAAAATTGATTTTTGACTAAAAACATAAGAACTAAATGGTGTTTCATTTTTAGGTATGATGTTATATCTTTTAAATTTGTCATACCAAAAATAAAATACATTAAAGAACCATCCATAAAATATTATTTGATTCTTAGATACTTTAGGCAAAAATTATTTTTTATCCTAACTTAATTCTTATATACTTAATAAAAACGTTGATATGTAAAAGAGATAATGGAGATGCAGGTTCCGTCTATAAATATGAGACTATAAGTCTATAACATCTATTGAATCAACAATGTTTAACTATCACCATATATAAAGTCATTCTAAAGTTGGCAATCAAGATTGTAACTAGGGGTGAGCATACAAAACCGATAACCGAAAAAAAGCCGAAACCGAACTAAAAACCGAAAACAACCGAAACCGACTTAATCGATCAGTTACGGTTTCGGTTTACTCAACTCCAATAACCGAAACCGAACCAATATATATATATATATATATATATCTGTGTGTGTGTGTATATGTATTTTTCATATGTTTTTCATGTGTTTCCACACATTTAAACCATATTTTTGTGTATTTGATGTAATTTTCATGTATATGTATGCTTGAAAGAGATTTAAAACACCTCAAAACAATAAAACGAGTTCGATAACCAAATTTATAACTTCAAAATAATCACCACGAAAATAACCGAAACCCACCTCTATAACCGAAACCGGTGCTCGGTTTCGGTTGCCGAAATTCAATTAACCGAACCGTCGGTTTCTGTGGAAGCTAATAACCGAATTAAACCGGCATTTGCACACCCTAATTGTAACTTGTAAGCCAGTGATAGAATTATGCTGGTGCTCTTACTTCAGTTTCATAACATGAGCTCTGCACTACAGTGCATAGACTGACTTGGACTTGATGTCTTTAGGGACAAAATGCGACAGGAATAATGATAATTGAATTAGATCTCTTTTCAACTAGGCAATTAAGTTGTGTATGCAAATAGGAAATGAATCTGTGAAATTGTGAATCGACTTCACCATACCATTATTCCTCTCTACATGTTCATCATATACAGAGTCATATTTTGAACTTGATGAGTTCAAAATACGTTATACACCTGACGGGTTCAACTTATGAATCATGTCGGTTGAGCACTGTGAAATTACATTTACATGTCATACTTTGGCCTCAGAGCTTACAGATGATGGTGGTGGTGGCATTGATCCATTTGGACCATCATTGCGGGTTTTTGAAGGATCCTTCACCATCACGGGTTTAAACTGAAAGAGAAACAGAAATCAGACAACAATCATTTTAGTAAAATCGTATGAAATCGAAAACTTGAACATTCATTTTTGAGTAAAATACATTCTTCTCTAGGTTTTAGCAATCAGGTTTTAATTTATTGCAAGATAGAATTGCAATTTGTTACTGATTTCAACTACCAATCAGTAACTGATTTTACGAGTAACTGGCATTGGTTAATGGAAAAATGGCACATACTCATATAAATTGCTTATGTGAAAGAGTGAAAATTAAGACAATTTACAAGTTTTAAAAAAAGTTGATTTATTTTATATTTCTAGTTAAAAATATGTCAAATAGAATACCAAGCGCCACATCAGCAACTTTCGAAAGATCAGTGAAATAATAACCCAGGAAAAATGTAACTTGATTGATAAAATTTGTGATTTGTAATACAGTGTGAATTGTTTCTTTTTTGCATCCAAGTAAAAGTTGGTTGCTAAAATGGAAGGGGGAAAAAATGGTAAATTTCCTTTCTACTTGATGTAGTTAACCTATCTTCCTTTAATATCAAACAAATATCATATATGATTTAACTAATAATATAACTCATCACCAACCTGGTATATAGAATATATAACATTTCTTCTTATTTGTGCCATCATTTCAATAAAGAGATTGTATCCTTCAAGTTTGTACTCGATAAGTGGGTCCCGTTGTGCATACCCACGTAAGCCTACAGCTTGTTGAACAAATTTAAGTGCTTGCAAGTGTTCTTTCCATAATCGATCTATGTTGCTCAATATTAAGAATCTTTCGGCTTCTTTCATTAATCCTGGTGCTTCTCTGTCCACAATATCCTAAAATAATATATATATATATATAAAATTAGAATGATGGAATAATTCATAAAGTCAACCATTTGACTTGGTCTATAGTTTAATAAAACTATTTTATTGTTATATATTTTAAAGGTCCCCTAAAAGAACAAATTGAAGAAATATGTATACAATTCAGATGAGAATAGAAAACCAACCCAAGACCATAAGCTGCATAAGGGAGCATTCAATTGCAAAGATTTTACTTTTTAAAATAAGGTATCACATTTTAAAAAAATTAATAAATTGTGTCAAATACCAAACACATTAAAAGGAATATAAATTAGGAAGAAAAAAAAATCATAATCAAGTTCATAGTTTATAGCTAGGTTTAACAAATTTGGTACTGGTCTTTACCATATAAAAACTAAAATCAAATACCAAATTTTTTATTTCCAAGAAAAATAATTACCCTTTTCTGTAAATATGCTTCACGTCCACGAAAACGAAGATAATTCCTTAAATCTTCGTAAGTTGAAGACTCACTCACTAGTAAATCTGGAGACAAATCATTCAACAGATAGCAATACCTGAAGTGAAATAAGTTATTTTTATTTGTACATTTACACAAAAAGGTATATCAACAGATATTGAATTCAGAACTTACTGCTGGAGCTTTGCAATAAGCTTTTCAAAATCCCAGTTTTCTTTAGGAGCATCAGAACCAATATTTGCCTGTAAGATTAAAAATTTAAGCAGTTCCGCTATTATTTAATCCAATATTAAAAAAATCAAAGTAGCATTTTATGAAGACCTCTAATATGTCATCCATTGTGAGTTCAGCATATTCAACAAGAAGAGGTTGAAGATCTTCAGATTCTAAAGCTCTTCTTCTCTCTGTATAAACACGATCTCTTTGGCTGTTCAAAACCTCATCATACTCGAATAATTGCTTTCGGATGTCAAAAAAGTAATTTTCCACTTTTCTTTGAGCTTCATCAAGTGCTTTTGTCAATATTTTTGATTCAATTGGCAGATCCTCAACTCTAAAAGCTCTCATCATGCCCTGACAGGTTTAATGCGGATTAAAACTTGAATAAAGTAATATTACATAATCAGAAAGTAAAATATAAGACAGCGTCTAAACCTGAATTCGATCCCCACCAAATATTCGAAAGATATTATCCTCAAGACTAAGAAAGAAACGAGTACTTCCAGGATCCCCTTGCCTCCCACTTCGGCCGCGCAGCTGTATACATTCACTCACACACACACATATAGAATCAGGATCAAGTAAGAACTCAGATATTGACAAGGACCATAAGAACTAACCAGATATCTGAACTCGAAGCATATAACTCAATAAATGTAAAGAAATCACAGTTCATATGTGCCTGCGTGTGTTTAAATGCATGTATGTGTCTGCCTGTATGTTTCTGTATGTGTTTGTATGTTTGTTCTTGAGCCGAGGGTCTCACTGAAAGCAGCCTCTCTTTTCACATGATAAAGGTAAGGTTTGCCTAGATCTCACCCAAACCCAACGAATAGCTATCTAATAGTGGGATTTGTTGGGTACGGTTATTATTATATATCTTCATTGAAGAGTTTGATGAACTGTTGAAGCATTTTCCAAAAAGAGAGTCAACAAATTCACAAATTTGTAGACACAACTGCACAAATATAAGATCATGGTTTGTTGACTCTAATGCAGTTTACAAAGCACTTCATTGATTCAAATTCCACCAAAGGGCTTGAAGCATGGCGGTATCATGGTGTGTAATAAAGGTGTTCCTAAGAACTGGTTGAGGGTTCTAGTCCCATTGTGCATATTGTTTTTTGATTTTGGACTAGGTTTAGAGTGTGTGAGTTGGCCATTCCAAAAAATAAATGATCCAAATTCCAAAATTTTGATTAGATACTATAGTTCTTGTCATATGCCTCCATTATAATTAATATACTCACACATAAACTGATAAACACTTCATTGATTCAAATTCCACCAAAGGGCTTGAAGCATGATGGTATCATGGTGTGTAATAAAGGTGTTCCTAAGAAGTGGTTGAGGGTTCAAGCCCCATTGTGCATATTGTTTTTAGATTTTGGACTTGATAGATGGTATCCGAAAATAACAGAAAATGAACAACAATCACAATTCGAAATCGATCCTTTGATTTCTTTTATTTCTCTGCTTGTTATCACAAATACAGAGTGTTGACTATTTATAGTCAATTATTACAATTACAACAGAAAACAAACTATCGTAACTGACTACTTAACCACTTTTCAATTACAAGATTAAACTAACAATTCACCCTCCTAAGCTTGTAATTTCCTTCATACCAAGCTTGTTCTTCATTTCTTCAAACTTTAATCTCGGAAGGGCTTTAGTCAGTACATCAGCTTTCTGTTCTTCACTGCACACAAATTCTACTCTAATCTGCTCCTTTTCAACAGTCTCACGAATAAAATGATACCTTGTATCAATATGCTTACTTCTAGCATGAAAAACTGGGTTTTTGATAAGTGCAATGGCAGACTTGTTATCTACTTTAATTTCCACCTGCTGCTCTCTATCTCCTGTTATTTCTGCCAACAATCCTCTCAGCCAAATGGCTTGACATGCAGCTGTTGATGCTGCCATGAACTCTGCCTCACAGGAAGATAGAGCCACTGTAGACTGCTTCTGAGAATTCCAGGTGATGAGGCTGCTTCCATAGAAGAACACCATTCCAGTGGTACTTCTGCCATCATCTCTATCTGTAGAGTAACTGCTATCACTAAACCCATGTAACTCAGCACTTCCTTTCCTTTGATAACTCAAACCCAAACAGGTTGTTCCTTTCACATATCTCAAAATATGCTTCAAGGCTTGCATATGAACCACTTTAGGAGCCTGCATATATCTACTGATGTATCCAACAGCATAGCTCAGATCAGGCCTAGTGTGGATTAGATATCTCAAACATCCTACCCATTTTCTGAATTGAGTAGGATCAGCATCTCCTCCTTCATCATGTTTGGATAACCTCAGCCCCGGCTCCATTGGAATCTTTGTTGAATTACATTCCATTAATCCTGCTTCCTCTAGAATTTTCTGTGCATAACTGGTTTGCTGCAGTTTAATCTCCTCATGAGTTTGTGTGACTTGAATTCCCAAATAGTAAGACAGCAACCCCAAGTCCACCATCTCAAATCTTTCTTCCATCTTTCTCTTTACCTCCTTAATCTTCTCAGAGTTTTCTCCTGTTATTAGCAAGTCATCAACATAAACTGCTATAAGTAGAACATCTCCCTTGAACCCCTTTCTATATACTGCAGGTTCATACTTGCATCTTCTGAATCCCAGCTCTTTCAACACACCATCCAGCTTCAGGTTCCATGCCCTAGGAGCTTGTTTGAGGCCATACAGAGCCTTAAACAATTTATAAACTTTCTGTTCAGCCCCTTTCTTAATGAACCCTTCAGGTTGTGACACATACACCACCTCCTTTAGCTCACCATGAAGGAAAGCTGATTTCACATCCATGTGATGAACCCACCATCCTTTTTCAGCAGCCACAGCCAAAATCAATCTTACTGTTTCTATCCTAGCCACCGGGGCAAACACCTCTTCAAAGTCAACTCCATGTTGCTGCACATATCCTTTAGCAACTAACCGGGCTTTGTATTTTGTAATATTTCCTGTGGCATCTCTTTTAACCTTGAAGACCCACTTCAAGCCAATTGGGACAGAACCCTCTGGCCTTTCAGTGAGCTCCCAGGTTTTATTTTTCTCAATAGACTTGATTTCAGCAGCCATGGCAACTTCCCATTCCTTTACTCCTTTTGCCTCTTTGTAACTAGCTGGTTCCCCTTCTAGTAGTAGCAGCTGAGATTCCTGTGCCCTGTCATAAATTTCATTCAGATTCCTTGAGCCCCTTTGAGGTGTGTGATCATACCTGTCATTAAGAGCAACTGTAGGATCACCAGGTCTATCTACATCTGTAGGCTGCCTTTCCAACATTGGACCTCTTCCTTTGACTGTGGATTCTGGCCTGCTCCATGTTGGCTCATCCTCAACATCTTCATAATCTTCACCCCCTACATTTACCTCATCATAGTTTGTTGGAGCTTGACTACTGGAGACCTGTGCCTGATTCCTGGTTTCTGTGTTGACCCGAAACTCAGTCCATTCTGGGCCTTGGGCAATCTCATTCCTTTCCCATTCCCATGGTCTTGTCTCATCAAACCGGACATCCCTTGTAACATGAATTCTACCAGTTTCTGGATCCAGCATTCTATAGGCCTTGGTCTTTGGTTGACAGCCTAAGTGCACCACCTTCCTGCTTCTATCATCTAACTTTTTCAGATTTGCCCCAAGGATTTTTGCATAGCCAACACACCCGAATACTTTCACATGATCCAGCCTTGGTCTTCTGCCTTTGATAGCCTCATAGGGAGTGACTTCCAGTGCTTTAGTGGGAGATCTGTTCAGTATGTAGACTGCATGCCTAACTGCTTCCCCCCACAGATCTTGGGGAAGTTTCATGACCTTTAACATGCATCTTGTCATGCTCATGACAGATCTATTTCGCCTCTCCACAACCCCATTTTGCTGTGGGGAATATGGTGAGGTGAGCTGGTGATACAGACCTGTCTTAGAGCATAATAGTTTGAAATCCTTGGAAGTAAACTCACCTCCATTATCTGTCCTCAGGGCCTTTATTCTTCTTCCATACTCCAATTCCACCTCTTCCTTGAATTCCTTGAATCGATCAAAGACTTCAGACTTGCCTTGGATGAGATACACCCACATGTATCTGCTATGATCATCAACCATCATGAGCAGATACTTGTTTCCTCCTTTGGTTTCTGGTGTTATGGGTCCACACACATCAGCATACACCAGATCTAGTGGCTGCTCAGCTTTGAATCTTGTTTCCTTTGGAAAGGGGGCTCTGGACTGCTTCCCTGCCATACAACAGTCACACACCTGTGATGGGTGTGTGATCTTGGGGATCCCTTGAGCCATCTCTTTCCTGGACAGTCTCTGAATTGACTCAAAGTTGAGATGGCCCAGCCGAGCATGCCATAGCCAAGCTGTGCTTACCCCAACTTGAGCCAACAAGCAGATTGGTGCGGCCACTTTGAGTTCAATTCTGTAAAGCCTGTTTGGAGACCTTAGTACTTTCATCAACAGGGCACCACTTGTTTCAACAACCCACAAATGATCATCCTTCATCCTTACTTCATAGCCAATTTCAGTGAGTTGTCCGAGGCTTATGATATTACTTCTCAAAGTGGGAATGTAATATACCTCGGTTAGTACCCTTTGGTCCTTGTTCTTGCATTCCAGGACTATGTCACCTTTGCCTTCAATGCTCACACAGGAGCCATCACCAAATCTCACATTTCCACTTACATTTCTATCCAGTCATGTGGTTGCTGGCCCCATTGTCCAGAAACCACACACCCTTTGCTTCACTTGAGTATCGTTTTGGGAGGACTCTTTCTTCATTCAGAAACACTGCAAGAGTCATCATGAGAGCTGGCCCATCTTCTCGAGCATCTGTCAGGTTTGATTCTTCCTTCTTTGGATTTGTGGGGCACTCGGAGGCATAGTGTCCCATTGCATCACACCTGAAACACTTGATCTTGGTCTTGTCTTTAGTCTTTCTTGACTGGTAACTTGTGGAGGGCTTGTCTTGGGCCTTGCCTCTACCCGCAGATCCCCTGCCCCTGCCTCTGCCTCTGGGCCCTTGTCTCCCGGCTCCCCTGCCTGCTCCTTGGCCTGCCTCAGGTCTCCTTTTGGCTTGCCATTCATCATAGCTCAGGAGCAGTTGGTCTGACTTCGTAGAGATCTGCTTATCTTTCATTTTGGTTCGCTCTTCAAATGCTTTCAGCCTCCCAATGGCCTCCTGGAATGACATTACATTCAGGTCTGCAAATTGTTCTATCGAGGCCACAATGGCCAAGAATCAATCTGGAACTGAACCTAGGAGCTTCCTCACCAGCGTCCTATCATCAATCGTGGATCCCAAACCATTAGCCTTTGAGACCAGATGGCTTAGTCTACCGGCAAAGTCATCTATTCCTTCATTCTCATTCATTTTCATGGCCTCCAACTCAGATTGTAGTGTCTGCAACCTTGCTTCTCTAACCCGGTCGGCGCCGACGAATCTGACCTTCAAAGCCTCCCAGATCTGCTTGGCTGTTTGATATTGCGCGACTTGTAACACCAGCTCCTCCGGTATTGCCTGATACAACAGGGCGACAGCCATATCATTCTTCTTCGCATCGACCGCCGTGCCAATTCCGGGTTCGAGTGCTTCGAGGATTCCGTGGACCTTAAACACCGCCTTCAATCTGATCGCCCAAATATTGTAATTGTTGACGTTCAACATCGGACATTGTAACGAGGCTGTGCCGCTTTCCTTCGCAGTAACAATCACACCTGTATTAGGTCCGTCTGCCATATTTGATCTTCTCCGTCTTCGGTAATACTGCAATGGCGATTCTTGATCCAGCCCTTCGAATCAAGCGATCGAAGGTTGTCTTCCAACTCGAATTTCACCACCGATCTTGATTTCTTCGCCAATTTCATCAAATTTTGGAGAATCTGAGCACCGCGGCTCTGATACCACTTGATAGATGGTATCCGAAAATAACAGAAAATGAACAACAATCACAATTCGAAATCGATCCTTTGATTTCTTTTATTTCTCTGCTTGTTATCACAAATACAGAGTGTTGACCATTTATAGTCAATTATTACAATTACAACAGAAAACAAACTATCGTAACTGACTACTTAACCACTTTTCAATTACAAGATTAAACTAACAGGACTAGGCTTAGAGTGTGTGAGTTAGACATTCCAAAAAATACATGATACAAATTACAAAATTTTGACTAGATACTTTAGTTCTTGTCATATACCTCCTTTATAATTAATATACTCACATAAACTGATAAACATATGAATAAACACACACACATAGATATATGTGTCGGCCCTTAAGGAGCAAAAGTAAAATTGCACTAGTTTTAACGTTATTTTACTTTATTTTTGTGAAAATAACGTTAAAACCATTGAGTTGGTCGGTTAATCAGGCATCATGAGCCGGGGGTCTCATTGGAAGCAGCCTCTCTATTCCTAAGGGGTAGAGGTAAGGCTGTCTACATCTTAGCCTCCTCAGACACTACCTTAGCTTGCTAATGGTGGAATATACCGAGTATGATGATGACATAGAGTTTGGATCACATAACAAACAAGCATACCCAATAAATTCTCACTATTCAGTAGGGTCGAGGGGGTGTGACGAAGACAAACTTTACCCTTATCCCAATGGGATAAAGAGCCTACTTCTAAAGAGACCCTCGACTAGAGTTTGGAGCACATGAGAACCTTAGATATGATTAAAATTTAGAACATGTATGATATGCAAAATAAAACACATGAAATGCGTATATATTCAAACATGGCGGCATTTCTATAAATATTGCACAATTGCAATATTTACAAATGAACATCACCATTATTTCCTGTGTTTTTATTATATATATGCATTTGTTGTATTGGGCTTTTAATATTGTTTCTCATGCTCTTAATTCTTTAAAATTTAAAGTTTCTTAAGTGATTTCATCTTTGTGTATATATACGTACAGTATTTAGTCACATTAAAGTAAGATTTTCCACCTGATTGTCAATTCTTCGTGATTCATGACGTTCTGTACAACAACATGAAGTCCTCCAGCAGCTACAACCTTCTTCTTTTCTTCCTCAGTGTAGGCTTTATATTCTTTTGCAATTTCTAAGAAAGAATGGCGCAATTTAGCAATTACTTCATCTTGAGTGGGACCCTATAAAACACCATACAACATGAGTTTTTTATTTTTTTTTAAATTCACAAAAACTTTAATCAAGGGATCCATGATATATTTTCATCATCTATTCAACAGGTGTCACTTTTCACATGCATAAGAGAGCCGCTTCTGCTTCCAGCTCAGGTAAAGATCTACGACCCCATGAGCTGGCAGCTAACTGTACAGCGTCTTCAACAACCTTGGTTGTTTCTTGAGATAGTGCACAAGGAAACAAGCTTTCACTGACCTGAAACACATTTACATGTAAGAGATGACACGATTTATTGATATGTTTATCCAAACTGAACAGTCATAATATCTTTGAGGTGACATGATGGGTCGGATGGGTTGACCCCACAAACACCTTTTCGACTCTTTCTTACAAATATTCAACTAATTCTAACAAGATTTATAAATAATTAATGTGTTACGATAATAATCAAAATTTGTGAATAAAGCGATAACTTCCAACTCATTTGATATGTTTGATCTATTAGACTTGTTTCTCTATTAGCTAACACTTTCTAATTGACTTGTTTAAAATAAAAAACCAAATTGACTCACTCATAAGTAAATGGGATAAAATTGTCACATCTACGATGCATATGATATAAAGATACATACCTTCCACGTCTTCTTTGGAGGGGCCTTCTTCACAGAAACAAAAACTCCCTCAGTTAGCTTAACAATGCTGCAGCATTTATATGATTTAAGTGCTGATACATAGTGCATAGCAACATAATAATAAATAGATAAAATTAAAGAACAACAATTATTTTTATTAATGATGCAATGATAATACCTTGGCATGAGCAACTCACGTAACTTCAACCTAGCCATAAATTCTGCATTACCACCAAGAATTATATCCGTTCCCGACCAGCCATATTAGTAGCAATAGTAACTGCTCCAAGACGACCACTTTGTGCCACAATCTCAGCTTCTCGCTCCACATTTTCTGGTTTTGCATTTAAAACCTTCATAATTAACAAATTCAGTCCAAATCTGAGTGCAAATTTATTGTAAAGGAAAAAAATGATGTTATTATGATGGCAAATTGCATAAAAAGGTAATGAACTTCAGTCTTATTTCTGTTTGGAACAACCATCTTATTATACCCTAATAAAGCAACAAGTTTGATAAGATATCAAACGTAAAATATCAATGATTTATGGTAATCTAACTTGGTTTCCTGGTCAAAATGCTCAGTGTTTGTAACTTTAATCATGTAGACTTTTTTCTTGACATGGCACTAAAAATCGGTTAACTAGTAGAAGATTACCTGAAATGAAAACTTTTAGAAGTTTGAGCCTACTTGTGAGTGCAAAAAAGCCTATTACGCGAAATAGAAATCAAACCAAAGTTGTTACCTTTTTATGCAATTTTACCTAATCACGGTGATCAATTATTAGGGGTATATATCAAGAAAATAGGAATTATAACCTCATGAGGGATTCCAACTTCACGAAGTTGTGTCGATAATAAATCACTCTGCTCCACACTAGTTGTGCCAACAAGCACGGGGCCGGCCTGTTTTGTTCATTCTAGAAATTCTACAACAACTGCCTGCCATTTTCCAGTGGTTGCCCTAAACACCACATCTGACTCATCCTGTGGTTGGGCATATTGTTCCTTATATTGAATATATATATTCACAAAAAAAGCAAAGAGAACAAGTGAAAAAATTTCAAATTAATGAACCTCCGTATCATAGGTTTGTTTGTTGGGACAATTGTAACTTTGAGTTTGTAAATACTCTCGAATTCTGAACTCTCAGTTGCAGCTGTGCCAGTCATGCCACATAGTTTTGGGAACTGTAAAAGTTCCAGAGGTCAAATTCATATGTTTCTAGAAGTATAATAAGTAGAGGTAATTTAACCCATTTGCTTGAGTCAATTCAGTTACTTTTAAACCCAAACGGGATAAATGATGAAATTCTATAAAATAATGAGTAAAATGAGTCGAGCCAGTTGAAAGTCACCTAAGTGTATTTTAATTGCTATAAGTTTATAGCTACCTAATCATTAAAGATGTTGATTATGACTAATGAAATATACTAATATTGTCATAGATAAAAATATAAGGTAAACTCCATAGCAGCTTACTCTTCACAAATGGTCCAAATTGGCAATTATACTATTTTATGTCCAAACCTTGTAAGTATAGTTATGGCACTGGCCTCATTTCATAATTAAAGTTCCGTTTTCCTCTATTTGGTAATTTAATTCGCTAAAATTACAAGACTAGTTTATTTTTATAAAGGGAAAAAATTCAATTATCAGTTTAGGTCCTTAGGACATTTAAAAGTACATTGTTATTATATGGAATTTGCCTGCATATTGAATGTGATATAGTTTAAGAATTTTTCTATATATGTGCAAAAGTAGGGTTTTTGGGTTGAGCCACCCAATCCGCTTTGATCAGTAAAGAAATTTTACGTTTTATACAGAACCGGTTTTAAGACATTACATAGTCAGTAGTGACCTGTCCATCTTGCCACCTCTAATATAAATCTCAATCTGTTAAAAACTATAACGATTAGTAGAACCTGAAGAAAAAAGTTTTGGTAACTGATTGAGGCCAGAGTCACAGTCTCATTTGAATGGGCAATCTTCTTTCGCTTCCACCGCTTGATGAAGCCCATCACTCCAACGCTACCCTGTGATAAAAACAACAGATTTTAAATCCCACTAAAATAAACTTATATTAATATTAGATATCCCAAGAACAATGCAAACGGTTGCCTTTTGGCAAAAAATCAAGAGAATAGTAATTAAATTAAGAAAGTTGATCCAGCATTAGCTGCAAATTGATACTGTTATCCGAATTTGGAGTTTTAGGGGAGAAAAGTGAGAAATCCGTCCCCAACCTTTCCTCCACAAAAATAATACAATTACGCATATTAGTTACTATTAAATAACATAGAAGATGCAAAAAAGACTAAAACAAATATAAATAGAAAAATGATTAAAAATAAATACTTTTCAATGTTAACCGTTACAAT
>SZYD01002438.1:0-32928 GCA_009363875.1 Mikania micrantha | reverse complement strand
AAACTTGGATGCTATAAACTTATTATGCAAGAGCAACGTTTTGGCCTCTCAGTGCTTGCCTCTCCGGTTTTTAAACTTAAAGCTATAAACTTGTTATGCAAAAGCAACGGTTTTGGCCTCTCAGTGCTTGCCTCTCCGGTTGTGAAACTATTTGAATGCTAAACTATTGGCTATGGAAGAACAATAGTTGGTCTCTCAGTGCTTGCCATCATGTGTTCTTTCTAGTCGGGAAACTTGAAGAACAATAGTTGGTCTCTCAGTGCTTGCCTTCAGGTGTTTCTTCATGTTCGGGACTTATCAGGCATCCTATTATGGTCCTCTCAGTGCTTGCCATAGGGTGACCTTCATAGTCAGGACTTGAGGAGTAAACATGGCCTCTCAGTGCTTGCCATACAGTGATTCCTCAATGCCCACCCACTCATGCTATAAACTTAAACATAATGCTAAAAGCTATAAACGAAATGGGGGGAGGTAGGTAAGACGCTTAATTATCATTACCAGCAATGTCCTATGCGACTTAGTATGTGGTGGGACGGCGTCTGGGCGGGTCGTAGGCTCGACTCAGGGTATGCCCTATATATAAGCATACCGAGTTGGCATGATACAGGTGGTGTTAATGAGATTAAGGTCATTATCTAGGGATAAACATGAATGCTTTTGAGTCAATGCATAAACTTTTAAACACGATGCTTGATAAACTTATATTGAGACTAATACATGCAAATGCTATAGACTTGTAAACTTTGAAACAGTAGCTAAAGTTATGATGAAGAACGAATCGAATGGTAGATAAAATGCTTAATTATCGTTAATGGCAATGTCCTATGCGGCTTAGTATGTGGTGGGACGGCGTCTGGGCGGGTCGTAGGCTCGACTCAGGGTATGCCCTATATATAAGCATACCGAGTTGGATGATACAGGTGTTATTAATGAGGTTAAGTTTTACCTAAAAGATTTGCAAAGCTATTTTACAAATACTAAAACTACATGAACTCACCAACCATTGTGTTGACTTTGTTTTCTAACATGTTTTTCTCAGGTGACGCACAGGGATAGACTTAAGACTTTTGGATTTGCATACTAGGCTGCCCAAATAGAGGACCTAGTAGACTTTTGGGAAGCACATATGTTATTGATGCAAACATTACTTTTGATATCTTGTACATATACAAGATATAAACATGTTATCCTTTTGATAGGTTTACCTAGTTAAATTGCAGAACATTCTATTGTAATTAACTTTGTAATCCTATATATCATTTGATTGTGCTTTAGTTATTTTTAAATGTTGATGCTATGTAAACAATCTGATCATTATGATTATCACCCCGCGATATCACGCCCCGGGAACCTTCCGCCAGACGGGACTCTGTCCAACCCCACCGGCTGGGGTGTGACATCCAGGTAATGCTACATGTGTGCTGGTGGTGGTGTAACTGGTCTAGGAGCTGACGGTGGGTGTGGTAATGCCGATGGCCCTGTGGCACTGCGGGTGGCGCCTGTGAGGCTGCAGTCGACACCTCAGAAGGATCCGAATCAGATCCTGAACTAGAGCTCGGAGTATCCATCCACAATAATATATGAGGAAATCTCTGATAAATATATCATTCTCCTTGGTCGGCCATCGCTGTACAATCAAAATCTCTAATCAGTATCATGAAGTAATTATTAAATAACAATATTTAATATGAACAGGATATGATACTTCTTCCAATCTCAAAACAATTATTCGTCCTTATAGTTATTAATGTTCTACTTGAATTAAATTAAACTAGAACGCACACGTGTTGCAAATTTCAGTTATGCTGGCCACTCTTAACTGGAATTCGTACCACCTGATTATTCTAGCTTCATTCATAACAAGTGTTGTTCGTTATTTATGTTCGGTGCTCTCTATGTCACTATACAAGCCTATGGTTATAGTCTAGGTCTCTAAGTCAACCTAATTCTCTATAACCTGTGGCTCTGATACCACCCTGTCACACCCCCACCTCTCGTCACCTGAGATGATGTCACTGAAACGGTTACGGAAGCATAGTGGTGATGTCTTAGAGATGAGGGGTGACTTGCTTGATCCGATATCAAAACACACAAATTAACTCAAAGTAAATACATTACAGGGTTTCGTCATTACAACCAGTATCATAGTTTACAACTAAGTTTATTACACAACTGACTTATTTAATTACTAGTGTTTGAAGTGCTGTCTCCCCCGGAGTCACGGTCTACCTGCAAAAAGGTTTGATTTGAAAACGTCAGCACAAAGCTGGTGAGTTCGTAAGTTCAAGTTCCACAATATGATATGATATATAATTATAAGTTCTCAAAATGTTCAGTTCCAGATAACCATGGGACCTGTATCTAGTTCCTTTCTGACGTTCTTGTTCTATAAGATACTACCTGTCGGTAACATCTTAATGCATCATTATCTTAATGTCTATCACAACATTAAGAAGTTCAAAAACAGGAAACAAACATTCACACAAGGGGAGTTGCAGCTCCCAGCAAATGGGTGGTCAGCCGACAGTACTATCCCTGTTTCCCCGTTCGGCCCTACATGGGTTCACTAGATACAGTTCAAAAATGAGGACTTTTAAGTTCTGTGATATGTTCTTGTTCTCCAGGCAAAATCCCATGAAATCCACAAGTTCTCAACAATCACATGAAATCACGCAGATAACAGTGATACATATCATATGTTCAATAAAAGTTCAACAGTGTTCCCCATGTTTATAAAAGATTAAAAATAAAAGGGGTTGTACGAAACTCACCTGATAATACAGATGTAGCAGAATACCTCATAACTGGTAATAAAGGGGTGATTCTGCATTTATTTATGTTTAATGAGTTATTTATGGTTTTAACTTACTGATTAGATCTTTTTGAACGTTCAATGTCAAAGACATTGCTTTTAAAGTCATCAAACCGATATTAAGTATTTAATTTGTTATTTTGTTATCATATCATACAATGTATGATAATGTAGGAACCTACATTGCATTAGATTCCCAATATAAGGTTGATGACGCTCTTGATTAATCAGAATACTCTCGGATTAACCAAATAGTTAATGTTGTTGATTATGATACTATAACAGTTTCTAGATAATTTAATGGCTTAGGAATGATCAATCCTTGTTATGGATTACCCAAGCATCATGAAACATCACAATGTAGCATTCAAATAGGTGTAATAACCAGGTTTAACATACTAATCTAACTGTTGTCATAAACATCAGATAATCGTTCCAACGAGTATGTTAATGATCGTGATTAGTTTGAAACACTTGGATTTAACCTTGCATTCCAAGGATTAATCCAACTAATCACCTACATTGTCATAATCAAATGGTTTAAACCATTATAATCATGGGTATGATTTCATGCAAACCAGGCATTACAACGGATCAAAACAAGGATTTAACCGTTAAAACATCGTGTTCTTTGTTTATAATCAATCCTAGCCATCATCTAGGCAATAATCAACAATCCTAACTATGTCATTATGTTCAAAATCAAGATCTAATCAATCAAAATTAAACTTGAAGGTTAAAATGAACCATTACCTAATTTGACGGATATCTGCGGTGAAAACAACGATCAGGGCTTGTAGAAATGATTCCTGGTGCGATCTATGGATCCTGGCAGCTTCAGATGTGAGTTTAGATGGTGGGAATAGCTGTTTTTTCGTCTGAGAGAAGTCTGAGTCGAGAGGTTTGAAAAATGAAAATTTTTGCATGCAATCTGATGAACAAGATCAACTTTCTCCACCGCCACACCCGTCGCGTACCGCGACCAGAAGCCAAAATGGCTTCGCGTACCGAGAAGAAATCCAGAGGAAACTAAGATATTTTGATGCATCGCGTACTGCGGAGGACCCTCGACCCCTCCTTCGCGTACCGCGACGAGTCCAATCGTTCAACACTTAGAAATTTTTCTTCGTTTTTTTCGATTCCGGGCAATCCAGGACTCCGTTTTGCAAACGGTTTTCGCCCACGTTCATCAACGCGGTATTTTTAGAATGTCTAAATGCGATCGCATCATTGATGACGTAATTCTCGTTCAAACTGTCACATAGTCGGCCCAATCAATTAGCCCAAACCCTTTGTTTAAGCCCACACGACATCCGGCTAGTACATGTGAATGATCCGGCCCAAGCTCATACACTTGACCCATGATAAACCATTTAGCCCATGAGATCCCATTTGGCCCACCTACATTCGGTCCACATGATAAGAAACATAAACATATATTCGAAATAATGTCAAGGAATAGCCATGCATGGACTATTAACCTAGAAAATTACAAAGGTGGTGAACTTTGGCTTACTAGATTTCACAACCTCAAAACATAAAGTCTTTACAATAATTTTGCCTAGTTATTTATTAACTATGTGGCGAATATGTCAAGCCTAATTTAAACCACATGTGGGGTTTTAAAACCACAAATCTAAATTTATTTCTAGGATGGTTTACAAAGATTCTAAAAATACAAGTAAATAATATATTGGTAAAATCTATGACAATTGAACAAGGGCCGAATGAGGACCAACACTCACGAGTGTTAGCCAACTTTAGCGCTAACACTTACACGTGCATAAATCTCTACAACTATTATTTACAAGTTACATACGATGTGAAATCAATACAGGATCGTGAACATCACAACAAGTACAACAAAGAGCTCGTGCATTCTTGTTTAGACTTAGTCAACCACATCAACAGCAAGGTGAGTTCATATGAACCTTTTCAAATCTTAACTGATTTTAAACTCTCGGGGCTAAGAAACATGCTAAGTCTTTTATTTACTTAAAAGCTTTAGTAAATCATATACTTTGACTTAGATAATATTGCTTGACTTATTATCGTTTATCATTGTATGCATGCTTGTATGATCATGATATGACAAAGATAACTAAGATGAACATGATAATGTAAATTCATGAATCATCAACACAATAGAATAATGTAGTTGTAAGATTTTATCTTATAACACTTAATTATTCTTACAAGAACTAACAATGAGATTATCACAGGTGAACATGACAACAACAACAACAACAACAAACAAGAATGATATGAAGATAACATATCTTCATAATTTCATTCAACATCGGAGTTGGTTAAGTGTAATATGACTAGTTCTATAACACTTAATTTACAACTCGATGAAAATCACAAGATAACATGAAACAAGTATCATCCACCACCTGAGTCGACTAAGTGTAGTAAGGCTAGTTCTTACAACACTGTAGTGGCAACAAGGTAACTATATGGAACAACAAGAATGATAATCATGATAATGTACCTTCATGATAACAACATCATTCACACAAAAACTAACATTGTATAAAAAGACAATATCTTATACAACTTTGTTAACAACAACGAGAACACACAGCATTGAGAACACACAACATTGGTGAACACAATACAATTGATTACTATTGAATTGTCTGCATTATATCATTTCAATCATGTGCCATATATTCAAGTTGATCATTATAAGTCCCTTCACAAATCGCTAACCAGTTAGTTTGACGTGACTAAACTGACGATAGCATAGTGGTACCATAGGTTTGACAAACCTCTAGCTTGTAGGGCTAGTATGTTGATCGTAATCATTATTGGCCGGTAACGTATTGACCGGTGACGGGGCGACGAACAGTCAGGGTCTGGTAAGCGACACATGGTGATATTAATCTGTAGTTATAATATTAATTAATCCATCGAGTTCTGTTGACTAATAGACTGAGGAATTTACTTCTCTCAGGTCATATTACTAGTAACCGTTTCGATGAGGCCTACGGTAATACAAAGTGGTAGAGGTAAATCGGATGCATTGTAATCTGATTACGTGAGGATTACAATGGATTCCTTTTAGGCTCTATGCACTTCAAGTTGAGAACAAATACCAAATTGGTTAACTAACACTCTTATTATTTAAAAGTGACTAACCGCTAAGCCCACAAGTATTAGAATAATAACAAGGATCAGATGAACTTAATCTAACTTCCTTAGCACATTGAGGGTTTATCAATACTACGGTTTGATAACAAAATCCCTCTTACTATATTATTCTACCTATGATACAATGGGTGACGAACATAACGAACGGGGGAATATCAATGGGATGAACGCGTGAAAGGAAAATGGGTATCTATAGTTGTATTGCATGTGGTGTTAAGTTCTATTAGATATGTGGTGGGACGGTGGCTGGGGCTTGTCCCCTACATATGCCCTACATATAAGCATAGCTAACAGGATGAGACACTACTTGTGAATATAACTATGGAGAGACCATTGAGTGAACAGGTGAATCAAACAACTTACAAGTAACATTTATGACATTGTGATTGTGTATGTGAACAATTCAAGGTTTTCAATTATCAAACTTATGAACTCACCAACCAAGTGTTGACTTTGTTTAAATGCATGTTTTCTCAGGTGACGAACAGGTTTAGTCATCAGACATTCATGACATTGCTAGTGGACTTTTAGAAGACCTAGCTACATTTTGTGTCGTGCATATTTTGGAATGACAAAACTATGAATCATCTTTTGTAGTACATTTACAAGATAAAAACACTTTGATTCTTTTGGGATATATTTACTTGGTTAAATTATGAAGAAACAATGTAGTTTAACTTTGTAATTCTATATCATTTTCATGTTAGCATTTCTCATTCATATATCATGTGCTATGTAAACAATCTGATCATTTTGATTATCAAACGATATCGCGCCCCGAGAACTTTCCGCCCGACGGGAAAGTCGATCCAGCCCGCCGGCTCAGGGTGTGATAGATTGGTATCAGAGCCACAGTTATAGAGAAATATGGGTCATATTACTTCATCTGTTTGGCCTAGACTATAACTTAGGGACCCTCATGTAGAGAACATACAATATAGGACTCTATTTGCATATGTCTTCTGCGTCTGATCGCTGTACTAACCGATTTCTTCCGGTTGTGATCAGAATGCCGCCAAGAAGACCACCACCAGCTTTACTGTCACCACCACCGCAAGATTTACCTCCTCATTCATCGACTCCAACACCACCTGACTCTCCTCCACATCTACCTCCTCCTCCACCTCCTCCTCCGCCACCACCTGTTCATGAGTTGGATCCTGCTACTATAGCACTGGCCACTCTGCTGACCAGTCAACTGAGGGAGGTGATCCCGGATATGATGAACAGAATCAACAACCACAACAGCAACAACATCGCCAACTCATCTGGAGAAGGCAACGGTAACACTTGACAACCATCAGGACAACTCCTACAAGAACTTTGTTGGATGCAAGCCACCAAGTTTCAGTGGCAGTGAAGGTTTCGTTGGATTCATCCAGTGGATTGAGAAGATGGAGACAACCTTAGACATCAGTGGCTGTCCTGATCAGCATCGAGTGAGATATGCTGCTTGGCTCGTTTAACAAGCGAGCTCTGACATGGTGGAACGCGCAAGTACAGACAATGGGTAGCGATGAAGCTCTGTCTATGCCTTGGGATGATTTCAAGGCTATGCTGCGGGCAGAGTTTTGCCCTAGGAACGAACTCAAGAAGGTTGAGACTGAGTTACTCAATCTTGTCATGATTGGTGCTGGGCATCTGGCCTACACCACAAGATTCCTTAGTTAGCTTCCTTGGCACCGGACGTGGTGCCCACACTAGAGAAAAGGATCGAGCGGTATGTCGGTGGACTGCCATCTTGTATCCAAGGGCATGTGATTTCTACCCATCCTACTACCATGGAGATAACTGTTACACTGTCAGCAACTTTGATAGACGTGATGGTTGCCTCCAGGGCGTTGAAGAAAGAAACTGAAACCAAGGCTGGAACTTCAAGAAGGTCGGACAAAAGGCTGGCCAAGAAACAAAAGGTGGTCAAGAACTCTGCTGCGACCACCCAGACACCGATGATCAACCAACCACCACCACTACAAATCAAGAGGCCCTACACTGGCACAGCACCATTGTGCAACACCTGCTAGTATCATCATCCACCAAACACCCAGTGCAGACAATGCACTAACTGTGGGAAGTTTGGTCACTGGGCCAACCATTGCAGGAGCACGGGGGCTCCGAACCGAAACAACAATGCAGCCACTGCTACTGCTGCTGATCACAGGTCTTGCTACAACTGTGGCGAGCCTGGACACTTTTCTCGGGATTTCCCCAAGAAAAATCAACAAAGGGCTCAAGAAGCTAGAGGACGAGCCTTTCAGATTGGAGCGGCTGTGTGACAATCCGGCATTTCTGATTAACCCCGTTAATCAGAATTAACAGAAACGAAACAAAATTTTACAAAAACTAAATCTGAAGTACTAAGATTAAATAGAATCAGGCCCAAATATTTAAATTACAACAATTAAACTCGTAAATAATTATAATCATCAATTTTGACTTTTACAAGTCAAAATTCGACCAAATGATAAGTTAAATTCGAAATTTGCATTTAATCACTGTTAATAATCGAATTAAACGCTCACATAACTCACTTTGATGATGATTAACTGTTAATCATCCGTTATAACTCTATAGAGGATCGAATTAAACCAATAATAACTCAAAAGTTTGAAACCGTCATTGATTATTAACAAAAACATATAAGTCGATTTCAAAAACTCAAATTTAGCATTCACAGCTCTAATCCAGCACCCTTAGGGTCTGTTACACACCATAATTTGGGTAGTAGGATGTCGGACAGAAGATTGGTTCAAAAGCTTGGTCAAACTCTAGCCTTTGATCGAAATCCATCATTTCGAAGTCAAACAAGGTAATAATCTAATCCTACACAACCTAAAGTAGCCGACTAAGACTAATCCTAAGTCAATTTTGGCTAATAACATCGAATGCTATGAATTCTAATTCTAGGGTGCATCATTCTTGATGTTTTGGGGGTTTCGATCAAAACGAGTTTCAAAATCAAATCAAATTATATACACATTTTCGCAATATCATCATAAAGGAAAACCCTATGTTAGTTTTAACAAATAACAACGAATTAGATGATTTCAAATAATTAGGGTTTTCTTCCAAGAACGATTGGGGGTTTCTATCTAAATGAATTCAAAACTTAAATCAATCCTAAAAGAGAGTTTCAGAACTCTCTATTTGTTAAGAAACCTTGGTCAATTTCATAAAATCATAACGAATTGTTCATGATCGAGTTCTAGGGTTCATATTACCATATGTTTTGGGGGTTTTGATTCAAACGAATTGTATAATCGAAGTAACTTGTATAGGAAGTTTCGAAATACCTTCATAAAAGAAAACCCCATACTGATTTTATATAACTATCACGAATTTGATAAGTTCGATTTTAGGGTTCTTGATCTTGAGCGATTTTGGGGATTTTGATTCGAATGAGTATAAAAATCGAATTAGATGTCACAGAAAGCTTCAAAACTTATTTTTTAACAAAAACCCTAAGAAATTTCAGTTAAACACAAAGGAATTTAACAAAATTGGATGGTGGGTTTGAGGATTCAAGTTCGAAACCTTACATGTCACGAATTTAAACTTTAAAATGAGGATTTATCAAATTAAAGGCGTGGTTGAACTCGCTTGGGCCACTGGAACCATAACCCTATGGTTTCAGGCTCAAAGGGAATGGAATTGTGGGTCAATTAGGAACCATTTAGTTCGGTTATGGTTAACAAAAGGGGAACAAGAAGATTTGTTCTTAAAACCATTCAAAACAAAAGTTAATCACAATTGCAGAGGCAGAGGAGTTGGTTGGTTGTGATTGTTATGTCTTGGAGGTCAAGGGTTCGATCCTTGCCTCCACTGGTTTTCAGATTTAAAATCAATTTTTGTATTTTGCTCATATCTTTCCTGTTCTAACTCCGTTTTAATTCGTTCAAGTTGCGTTGGAACCGTAACAGAATCCCGAACAAAATGAAATGATAAAAATTTATATCTTAACCCGAAAACATAATTGAGTATAATTAAGCATATTTAAATAAAATCGTATACGACTATATGAATTAATTAAACGATTTTAAAGTCACGTGTACTTACATATACACGTTTCTAACAATCTAACATACGTGTGTTGACACATATGTAATTTCAAACACAAAACGACATCCGAGTAACACAACGATTATTGTTAAAACACAGATTTCTTGTAAAAGACTGTTTGCGCGATTTCACGTGTGTTTGATCATTCTACTGCACTCAAAGGTTCTTACACGACCCCTTTTCTTATTTTAACTATTTTGGGGAGAAAACATGTGCAAACAAACATTTTAGATACATATCACTTGCATGAGTTAGCTATTTACGATAAGTGCGAACATAGCATTACAAGTCCTTGCATATCGAACCGTGTCGTAGTGCAAAGCGTGTTAGTTGAAGATAGATCTATTGGGTTTGAAAAACCTCACTTGGTAGATTGTAGGTCTATGCAAGTGTTTGACTAGCCAATTCAAACATTACTATTGTTTGTGCTAGACAATATTGGAAAGGCAAATTACATTCTAACAGTCAGCTTCGGTGTCGACCGCTTATGTAAATAGTACAAATGACTAGCTATCATGACTATGCATGTGTGATTAAGTTATCTGCAAACATTGCATTTCAAACAGTTGTTTCAAATATTTGTCATTATTCAAACCTGTGTATGCACCAACCTTTGTGTTGACTTGATTTACATGTTTTCTTAGGACGCTAAAACACGAGTAAGGACAAGCATGGACTAGGACATGGAGTCTCATGCATACATTTTAGTTCATGTGTTTTGAATTTGACTATTTAAGACTTTGAACTTGTAATTTACATTTTACAAACCGTTACGTTTTGTTATTTGTTTTAAAACGCTTCCGCAAACTTTTAAACTTTGATATTACAGTTTAGACCAAAATTATGTTTGAAAATCATATAGAGGTCTTTGGTTGTGTCTAATGATTGAGATCCTGGTTTGTCACGCCCTAAACGATATGATTCCGTTAGTTGAAATTTGGAGGTGTAACAGATTGGTACCAGAGCCATTGGTTATAGCGAACTAGGTTTGCATTAGTAGACTTAGACTATAACTGTTACACTTTAGACACTTGTTTATACTTCTGAGTTTTGCATAGTATTTACATATGGCATTATGTAACAGATATGGCAGCACCATCACCACCCCACGTGATCGTACTTGATGAGGAGGAGCCGATAGTTCCCGCATTGCATGATTACGAGTAGGATCCTGAGGAGGATGACCCAGAGGAGGATCCGGGGGAGGATCCCGAGGGGGACCCGTAGGAGGAGCGCACGGAGGATCCTGAGGAGGATCCCGATGAGGAGTCTTCCGACCGTATGGCACCTACATTGCTTGCCCCTAAGAGGCCGCGATTTGAGTCTAATGATATTACCCGACTGACCTGGGAGGCAAAGTGGGCTGATGACAAGATCGAGCAGCTCGCGCAGGAGCTCAGGGATGTGAACGCTCGATATGCAGAGCTTTGTAGCGTAGTCCACGGGATGGAGACTGACATCACTCATCTAACTGCACGAGTATAGGAGGAAGAGCACAGAGTAGAGATAGCGGAAGGGAGACTTATAGAGTTGGAGGAGTTGGTTGCATCGGAGTCTGAGGAGGAAGAGGAATTAGAGGAGGTACCAGCACATGATGTTTCTTCCGATGCTGATTCCACGATTGAGGATGCCTGATTTATTTATTTTAAACCTAGAAGGGGCGGGTTGTGTCCCTGTATTAGATATTTGGAAACTAATGTTTTGATATTAAAAGCATTGTAACCAGTTCAAATTATTATCTAATGAAAAATTATTATCTATTGCTAACAGTGGTGTTCAATCGTACAGTTACATGTTTGTTTGTTGTATCTTTTACACATTTCACATTGGATTATGATAATAATCTAACACATATTCTAACTATGAAGATAATGGCCGGGGAAATCATAAATATGATAGTTGCGGAACTCAATGAACTGATCAACAATAGGGTGGTGGAGGCTATCGCGAACTATAATCAAACACACACGACAGGACCACATGGTCCATCAGGGGGATTGGTAAACCAGCAGGTGTGCATGTTCAAAACGTTTTTGGACTGCAAGCCACATAACTTCAAAGGATCAAAAGGAGCCATTGGACTTCTTCGATGGATTGAAAAATCAGAATCAGTGTTTGAGATGTGCAACTGTCCTGAAAAGAACAAGGTTAAGTACACTACTGGTACTTTGGAGGGTCCAGCATTGACCTGGTGGAACTCCAAAGTTCAAACATTGGGATTGGGGGAGGCCAATGCCCTAACTTGGAATGGGTTCAAGACACTGATGCAGGAGGAATATTTCCCTCACAATGAGGTGCAAAAGTTGGAGGACGAGTACTGGCATCTTAAAATGGAGGGGTCTAATATCGAGGAGTACACTACTCAATCACATGAACTAGCCAGACTCTTACCTCATATGGCAACTCCACCGAGCAAGTGGATTGAGAGGTACATTAGGGATTAGTGCCTTAGATCCAAGGATTAGTCACTTCTGCAAATCCCACAAAGATTCAACAAACTATTCGGTTGGCGCACCAACTGACTGATCAGGCAGTGCTATAAGCAACTCTTCCTAAACGGACCGCAGCAGCTAAAGTGGGAGACCACAAAAGGAAATGGGAGAGCAACAATTTAAAAACTCCACTCAACAATCATTTCAGCAGAACCGCAAGCACGAGTCAAACAAGACTTATCAGAATTCAAACAACAGTCAGCAGACATCAGGAGGGTATATCGGTAAATACCCAAAATGCAACAAATGTGGATTCCATCATGTCGGGAATCAGTGTGATAAGTATCGGTGCCAACGGTGCGGTAAAGCGGGTCATGCAGCTAAAGACTGCCGTGGGGAGCTGCAAACAAACTCCACCAACCAGAACAACACTCAAAAGGGGTGCTATGAGTGTGGCAAGCAGGGGCATTTCAAAAAGGATTGCCCACAACTCAAAAAGGGCGGGGCTAATGATAGAAATGGCAACCTCACCAATAACAACAATAATGACAACAACAATGGTCCTAAGGGCAGGGCATTCGTGATTGGAGGACGTCAAGAACGGGAGGATCCCAACATTGTTACGGTTACGTTCCTCTTGAATAATCACTTTGCATCTATGCTATTTGACACTGGTGCAAACCGGAGTTTTGTATCTAGTAAATTCTGTGAATTCCTAAATGTTAGTCCTACTGCCTTAGAAAACCCATACACTGTAGAACTAGCTGATGGCAAGTTAATTGTAGTAGAACATATCCTTAAAGGATGCATCCTTGATTTGATGGGTCAAACACTGGACATTGACCTTATTCCTATCACTTTAGGCAGTTTTGATGTGGTCAATGGCATGGACTGCTTGTCGAAACACCAGGCTGAAATAGTATGCCATGAAAAGATCGTTCGTATACTGCTTCCACATGGAGAGACACTGTATGTACTAGGCGAGAAGAGCAGTACACCATTGCGTCTCATATCTTGTATGAAGGCACACAAATGTTTGCGTAAAGGCCATACAACATTTAGAGCACTTATAACTGAAAAGCCAGTAGATGAGAAGAATATTGAAGACATCCCAGTGGTTCGTGAATTTCCTGAACTGTTTCCAGAAGACTTACAGGGATTACCACCTATCAGACAAGTGGAATTTCGAATTGACCTTACACCAGACGCAGCACCGATAGCTAGGGCGCCTTATCACCTTGCACCATCTGAAATGCAAGAGTTATCTACAAAACTGCAAGAGTTGTTGGCTAAGGGCTTCAGACGACCTTGTTTTTCACCTTGGGGAGCTACAGTCCTATTTGTTAAGAAAAAAGATGAGACTTTCCGTATGTGTATCGATTACCGGGAAGTTAACAAAGTTACTATCAAAAACCGGTATCCGTTATCTCGAATTGACGATCTGTTCGATCAGTTACAAGGTTCGAGTTACTACTCGAAGATTGATCTCAGATCGGGGTACCATCCACACAGAGTACATGAGGAAGATATTCCTAAGACAGCATTCAGAACACACTATGGCCATTACGAAGTCTTGGTCGTGCCATTTGGGTTGACAAACGCTCCAGCTGTATTCATGGATCTCATGAATCGAGTCTGCAAACCTTATCTTGATAAGTTTGTCGTTGTTTTCATTGATGACATTCTCATCTATTCTCAAAATGAGGAGGAGCATACTGAACATCTTTGATTGCTGTTAGAATTACTGAAACAAGAACAATTGTACGCTAAGTTCTTGAAATGTGACTTTTGGATGCGAGAAGTTTAATTATTCGGTCATATAGTCAATGAAAAGGGCATACATGTTGATCCAGCGAAAATTGAAGCGATTAAGAATTGGGAAGCACCAAAGACCCCTACCGAGGGATGACAATTCCTAGGTTTGGCGGGTTATTACCGACGATTCATTGAGGTGTAACATCAGTGACGGAATCGTACCGGAACAGTGATCGCAACAGTAACATGAACAATAATCAGGTACAAACTCTATAACATGTCAGAGTATTTCATATTCATATCATATATTGTTATCATTTCAAGAAACAAACAATGAATTCAAAATCATTTCAGAGAAACAAAACCCATAAAACATGGTTTATCAGTCAGATAATTATCTGGCACTACAGAACCATCATGTGATTATGTGTTAAGATCTTAATATGTATAAACGTATGTGAGGCTTACAGAACAAAACAACACGGATGTCGTTACGTGAATGCTAAGCCTAAGGATTATTCGTATAGGTGACGATCTGTACGAATAAATCTGAAGGTTTAACATTCTGAATGATATCCGATATTTAGAAAACCATATTGAAAAGTATAGTTATCGTCGTGTGCGTACGATTGACGATTCAAACGAATACGCGCGACGACCATACGATTCGATTATAAACATTAAATTTAATATTTTTGAAAATGTAAAATAAATAAAAGATATTAAGTTAATTTACTAGGAATAACCACTTAAATTAATTTTATAAATTCTATTTTATAAATCGTGTCGTTTCGTGACGAAAACCATGAGAAACGACATTTTATGCAAAACCGAACGAGACCGAGCAACCGGGTATTCTCTAAGCCATTAATGAGGCTACTAACTCCACCACCAACGACCACCAACCCTATCTCTCTCCCTCATTTCGTTCTTCTCTCTCTCTCTCTAAGAAGAACAAAGCTCCACCTTCTCTCTAGGAGTTCTCTTCCAAACCTTCATCATTTCAAGCCTATTTGGTGTCAAAACGACCCTATCGTCACGTAGATTGCGGAAGTACAAGTTATTTGAACATTCACCTAGCATTTTCAAGGTAAATCTCCAACTTTAGTTCGGTTTTTAGTAGGTATGTCGTGACCCATATAATTCTTGTTGTTTTAGCCGGTCCAAACACCTAAACACGTTGAGATAAGTAAGGGTAAATAACTAGGAAGCAGTAGAAATTTCTTTGTAGCAGGTTTGAATCGGGGAAGAAGGTGGAATTGCAGATTCGTGAGTGTTTGATGGCTGGTCGAAACTACAGGTTCGTTTATATCGGCCGAACCTTCCAAGGGGAAAGGGCCGAACTCTGGCCGAACCAAAAGCAGGTCCACGAACCTACTAACCTGACCAAACCTCCTGGGGGCGAACCTCATGACCGCCGAACCTTCCTTCAGTGGCCGAACCATGGTGCAAACCTTCCAACCGCCGAACCTTTTATGATACGAACCTATGACTCAGACATAGCCGAACCCGCGAGAGTTCTAGGGTTTCACATAGCCGAACCCTCTACCTACCCGAACCTTGATGAGCCTTGGCGAACCCTTCATGTCACGAACCTCCAGCGGGGTCACTCATGGAGTTGCGAACCCAGTACCGAACCTAGAAGCTCTCCTCTTAGCCGAACCTATTTTTTGTTATCTGAACCATGTAGATAGCTAAAGTTTCCATGCATGAATCAAGTAGGCCGAACCTACCAGCGAACCAAATAGGTGCCGAACCTATGCAGAAAACCCTAACTGCATAACCTGGCCGAACCTTGCCTAGGACGAACCCTTAACCCACGAATCATCAGGGCCGAACCTTTTTGTATGATGAGCCGAACCTACCCTGATGAACCATAGGTGAGCTGGTTCAAGCCCCTTTCTACTTAGACATTAAGAAAAAGGGTGATTCTAGGATTGGGAAATGCATGGTAGTTTACGTATAAGTACATGCAAGCAATAAATCATATGAGTGTGCATGTATAAAATGAAAACCCTAATGTTGCATGCATGGGGTTAGAGTTATGAGTGTATGCATGAAAGTTGGTGTACATACATGGGAGCCTACTAAGACCATTGTAAGGAAAAAGAGAAAGTAGGTGAACATGGGTTTCTTATCTTTTATAATAAGGATTCCAAATTGTTTAACAATGGGGAAACTTATATAAATTCATGAAAATAAGAACAAAAGCCTTGATATCACTTGGAAATCAAAGATCATCAATTGGGCCTAAGTGGGCCCAATGGGTTTAGTTAAGCCCATCATGTGTTAAATGTTGATTTAAGACAAGTTAATGATATTTTAAGAAAAGAAAATGGTTTATCCACTTTGTTAAAATAAATTAAATGATTTTCTAAACTAATGGTTTGACTTAAAATGAAATTTAATAAAAACATATTAATCAAGGACTTGTTGTAACTAAATATGGGATATGGGTTATAGATGGGTATCTAAGTTAGATTAGAAAATTTGGTCTTAGAAGCACACTAGTACTTAGGACACTTAGTTGCACACCGAGATCAAACCTTAGATACGACGACTTATACGTATACTTATAGTATTCGAATTCCTTTAAAACAACTCAGGAACTAAAGACACCAAAGCTACAAGAACGAGCGCGCATTTTGTGATAGATCATTTGTACAGCAACATAGGTGAGTTCATTGCGCCTTTTCTAAACATTTTTGTTTTCCAACGCGGGGCTGAGAAGCATGCGTAAACTGTTTTATTTAAATTGTTTACTTAAATGCTTTTATTCATTATATGTTATATCTTTATGCTTGTTGATACTCCTAGACTCATGTCTAGGTAATTACTATGCAGAACTAACTATCAAGTTAATTAAATTACTCTCATGAGTAATACTTTAATTTTAAACTCTAAACAAACCCTTAGTCCATCAACCTCAATTTCAAGAATCTAAATTCAAAGTGAAATCAAAAGAACTAAAGCTAAAGATCATGTTCACAGCAATCTAAGTCAGTGTGTGATCTGAAAATAAAGGATCCTAATCAAGAATCAAATATCATTGTGAAATCATGATCAAAATCAAGAGACTCAACGAAATCAGAAATCATATATGTGTGTGAATCATTGAAATAATGAAATCATTAAGATCTAATGAATTCATTAATACTTGAGTCAAGGTGGATGTCAGTTGTATAGAAATCAAGACCACGTGTAACGCACATAAAGCCCCGGCATAAATAGTAGACTCTTGTAGTCAAACTATATGGGCAATAACGTGAACTATCAAATGAAATCAAAAATCAAATCAAGAGAATCAAAGAGATCAAGAATCAAAGGATATCCGTAAAATCCCGGCATGTACAGTAGACCAGTGAGTCAAGCTGATATGGGTATCATTAAAATCCCGGCACGCTCAGATAGACTCCTTGTGAGTCATACCTGATATGGGTCACGTGTGAGAGGGTACAACTTGGACAACCACCAAGAACTAAGTCTAATTGATTGAGTCCAATAAGGCCCAATCATCATGTCTTAGTTGTAATTAAATGTTTAATTATTAGTTTAATTAATCATTTAATATTATATTTCTACAAGTGTTTTGGGGAAATCATGGATACATGGTGACTCTAGAGATTACAGGTAAATCTATTGTGGAAATCAGAATCTAAAAAGAAAGGTGAATGGAATGAAACGCTTAATTATCATTAACAACAATATGCTAAGCTATCCGGTATGTGGTGGGACGGTGGCTGGGGCTTGTTCCCCTACATATGCCCTATATATAAGCATACTTGATTGGTTAGTATAGGTGGTTGTTAATGAGGTTAAGGTTGTCATTTCGGGGAATCAAGGTAAACATTTTCGGGGTAATCAAATACTAAGAATCAAAGGTATGGGATGAAATGCTTAATTATCACCAGGAACAATATATCATGAGGTTTGGTATGTGGTGGGATGTTGGCTGGGGCTTGTTCCCCTACATATGCCCTATATATAAGCATACTGAGTTGGATGGTATAGGTGGTTAATAGTGGGGTTAAGGTTGTCATTCGGGTTATTCAAAATCATTTTTATAAAACTATATGAACTCACCAACCATGTGTTGAGTTTATTTTGCATGACTTCTCAGGTGACGAACAGGTCGACTAAGCAGTTATTGCTTTTGAGCTAGGATTTCAGTTAGAAGACCTAGCATTTTTGGACCTGCATACTTTTGGACATCATTACACAATTATTTTGTATATCTTGTGCAGATACAAGATGGAAGATTATGATGTGATGGTAGATTTATATTGTTAAATTATAAACTTAGCTGACGTAATTTAACTTTGTAATTCTATTTTATTTTAGCAGTTTCTCATTTATATATCATGTGCAATGTAAACAATCTGATCATTCCGATTATCACTCACGATATCGCGCCTCGGGAACCTTCCGCCCGATGGGGACTCTGATCCAACCCCGCTGGCTCGGAGTGTTATAGATTGCTATCAGAGCCATGGTTATAGAGAAACATAGGTCACTTATTTAAACGGTTTGGCCTAGACTATAACCTAGGGACCCTGCATGTAGAGAATCTAAGACTTAAGACTTTATTGCATTGTGTCTTCTGTATTCGATCATTGCACTAACCGATAATTTTATTGGTTATGATCAGAATGCCACCGAGAAGACAGACTCCCTCGTTACCTCCACCACCACAAGACTTAGCTCCACATTCATCTACACCTTCACCACCTGATTCACCACCGCCACTTCCTCCTCCTCCATTTATTCCTCCTCCACTTAACCCACCGCCAGGCCCGAGTACTACTCAGCTACTAGTTCCTGCTACCATCGCCCTGGCGACACTACTGAGCAGTCAGCTGACTAACCAGCTAAAAGAGGTGATACCGGAGATGCTTAACCGTCTCCGTAATGACAGCACCAAGACTGGGAATTCATCTGGGGAAGCCAGTGGTAATACGAGTGGTACCTCTCATTACTCCTACAAGTCTTTTGTAGGATGTAAACCACCTAGCTTTAGCGGGAACGAAGGAGCCGTTGGATTAATCCAATGGATTGAAAAGATTGAGGCTACTCTGGACCTCTGCAGCTTTCCAGAGCACAACAAGGTTTGTTATTCTGTTGGAACATTCAAAAAACGAGCCTTGACTTGGTGGAACGGCCAGATCAATGCAAGAGGAAGAGAAGAAGCTATGTCCATGACTCGGGAAGACTTCAAGACACTACTGAGGACCGAATTTTGCCCCAAAAACGAACTGCAGAAGCTAGAGGTTGAATTGTCCAACCATGTCATGAAAGGGGCTGATCATATGGGGTACACTACTCGTTACCACGAATTAGTTGCTTTGGTGCCAGACATGGTACCAACATTAGAGAAGAGGATTGATTGATATGTGGGTGGACTCCCCGCCTGCATTCAGGGTTTAGTTGTTGCTGCAAACCCTGTCACTCTAGAGTCTGCTATGAGTTTGCCTGGGAAAGAGTATCCGGAAGTATTTCATGAAGACCTACTAGGTTTGCCACCTGTGCGACCGGTAGAGTTTCGTATTGACTTAATTCCGGGAGCAACTCCTGTTGCTAAATCTCCTTACAGGTTAGCACCTTCAGAGATGCAAGAATTGTCTAATCAGTTACAGGAGTTACTTGACAAGGGTTTCATTAGACCGAGCTACTCGCCTTGGGGAGCTCCGGTCTTGTTCGTGAAGAAGAAAGACAGATCGTTTCGTATATGCATAGACTACCGTGAGCTGAACAAGCTAACCATCAAGAATAGGTATCCATTGCCGAGGATTGATTGTTTGACCAACTGCAAGGAGCTCAATACTTCTCAAAGAATGACTTGCGGTCTGGTTATCATCAGCTTAGAGTTCAAGATGAAGATATACCGAAGACGGCGTTCCGAACCAGATATGGGCATTACGAATTCATGGTGATGCCTTTCGGATTGACGAATGCACCAGCGGTTTTCATGGACCTCATGAACCGAGTGTGCAAGCCGTATCTAGATCCGTTTGTCATTGTCTTTATTGATGACGTACTGATTTATTCTAAAAGCAAAGCAGATCATGAACAACATCTCAGGAAGATCTTGGAACTGTTGAAAGAACAGAAACTTTATGCCAAATTCTATAAGTTTGAATTCTGGCTAAGAGAAGTTCAGTTTCTGGGTCACGTAGTCAACAGCGAGGGAATACACGTAGATCCTCCCAAGATCGAGGCAATTAAGAACTGGGATACTCCGAACACACCGACGGAGATACGGTCTTTTCTGGGATTGGCAAGTTATTATAGAATGTTTATCTCGAACTTTTCTAAGGTAGCTCTGCCTCTCACTAAGCTAACCCAGAAAAGTGAACCGTTTGCCTGGGAGCAGAAACAAGAGGATGCTTTTCAAACACTGAAACAGAAATTATGTGATGCTCCAATTCTATCTCTCCCAGAAGGATGTGATGACTTTGTTGTATACTGTGATGCCTCCCATTAGGGACTTGGTTGCATACTGATGCAACGGGACAAGGTTATCGCTTACGGATCAAGACAGTTAAAATTTCATGAGAAGAACTACACTACTCATGATCTTGAACTGGGAGCTATAATCTTCGCATTGAAGATTTGGAGACATTATTTATATGGCACCAAGTGTACCATATTTACTGATCACAAGAGTCTGCGGCATATCTTTGACTAGAAGGAACTCAACATGCGACAGCGACGTTGGGTTGAACTTCTGAATGACTACGATTGTGTGATCAAGTACCATCCGGGAAAGGCGAATGTTGTAGCTGATGCCTTGAGCCGGAAGGAACGAGTCAAACCCTTGCGCGTCAGAGCAATAGGAATGACCGTGCAGACAAGCTTGCGAGACAATATAATTCAAGCCCAAAAAGAATCAGTTGATCGAGGAAACTTGAAGAAAGAATTAGACTGCGCAGCAGAGAAACAATTTGAGACTAAGCCTGATGGAGCGATCTACTACCAGAATCATATATGGATTCCGGCGGTAGATGAATTAAGAAAACTTATCTTCGATGAAGCGCACTAGACTAAATACTCTGTTCATCCGGGCGCTGATAAGATGTACCAAGACTTGCGTGGATTTTATTGGTGGTCTGGAATGAAGAAAGACATAGCCGAGTGTTGATGCATTTAATGTCCCTAGTTCAATTTTGTACTAATCATCATGTAAAGATTAAAGTTATATTAATGGAAGTTCTCTTTATTCATCGTTCTTAATGTTTAATATTGATTATATGATTGTTTGATTGTTTGATTTGATTTAATTAATATTTGAGTATGAGTATGACTCATTCGGGCGATTGACTCTAACAAATGAAGTCATTCGCCGAATGAGAATAGCGACTGGCTATACTCAGCGAATGAGCCATTCGCCGAATGACTCATTTGACTGACTTGTCTATTCGACATAGTCATTCACCGAATGAGTTGTTTCGGCCACTCATTCGGCCGAATGACTACAGTCTATAAATACATGTTCAAATCATTTCAAACCCAACTTTGCCGAGTCCTCATTCTTCCCAGTGCACTCTAGTGTCAAACCCTTGAAGTTTTGAGCGATTCTTCACGTCCAATTTCAATTCTCAACCCGTGGTGATCGATTCTCACTCGCACGTTGATTCTACACACTCGATTCACCACGGTTGCTGTTGATTTCGATTGGAAAACCCTGGAATAGGATTCCGCACTATTCCAGAGGCTGTCAAGCAGATTTCCCTTGGAATCGGATTGTTTCCAAGCTCCTTGGTCCTACAAAGTGGTATCAGAGCTTTGGCTCTTGATTCTGCTTGATTTTCAATCCAAATCATCATATCTTTGATTGTTCATTCGAGATCTGCAAAAACCCTAAGTTTCTTGTCCTTCAAGTCACTATTTCATTGAAAATCAGTGGGTTTGTGTGGTTGTTTTGTCAAATCGTTTATCCCAATTTGTTCATTATCATCTCATGATGTTCTGTACCAAATTTGGTACTTAGATCTGGTCAAAATCTCAAGTTATCGCATTTTTGATTGCTGAAAACCCCAGATCTGCCGAATGAACATGGCGGCCGAATAGGTTTGGCCGAATCAGCCTCATTCGCCGAATAGCTACATTCGACAGTCTCATTCGGCGAATAGCCCTCTTAATGAAGATGGAACTCCTATGCTAGTCACACGGATGACTGAGCCTCAAAGGAAACTTTATGATTATGAGAAGAAGGCTTATGCTATCTTATCTCAGTCTATTGCTACTGATATTTTTCATCAGTTCAGACAGTTTACTTCTTCTAAATATCTGTGGGATGCTTTGCAACAGCGTTATGAGGGCAATGATGCTTTGAAGAACATCAAGTCAAAGGCATTGAGGAAGGAATTCAACAGCTTTATGTATGTGGGGAATGAGTCATTGGATGATTTGATTGCTAGATTTTACCATCTCTTGAGTGAGTTGTTTAATCATGAAGTCAAGACTACTACTCAGGAGAAGATTCAGTGTTTAGCAGATGCTCTTCCTCCAAAATGGGAATCATATTTTATGGTACTTAAGAAAAATAAGATGATGTCACACATGGATATCAATGATTTTATTCAGAAGTTGAAGGAGCAAGAAATTGAAAACAAGTGGAAAACTAAGAGGGTTGCTCAAGTTCAGGATCCTTCATTGTACTACTCTACACCTACTGTAGAGAAAGCCTCTTCACATGCTCCACTGAAGACTGCTTTTGTTTCTCAGACTACTGAAGCTCCATCTTCCAATCAGATTCTTTTCAGTCAGTCATCATCCTCTTCAAGTTCTCAGAAAGAACATCATCAACCAGTTACAAGTCTAAAGACAGAGAATTTTGATAAAGTTACAGTTGAGATTGCTAAAGAGCATATGGGGCTTTTGTCTACTTTGGTTAGTTCTTATGATGGACTGGTAGCAGGACAGATTGGCAATCCTTATCTGACAAATGATGACTATTCTCAGATAGATCCAGATGATATGGAATGGATTGATATTATGTGGGCTTTGGCTAGTGCTGTGAGGAGAGCTAAGGAGTTTGTCAAAAGGACTGGTAAAGACATCAACTTAAACAAGGAGTCTAAGTTTGGATGTGCTATGGCCTCTGTCACTTGTTACAATTGTGGAGAAAAGGGTCACTTTGCTAGACAATGCAAACATCCAAAGAAAGCTGGAAACAAGAATCCTTTTCATCATCAGAAATCTTCTGCAGCAAATACAGAAAGAAGACTTGTCCCTATTGATTCTCCTGCTCAGACTAGTTCTTCAAATGTAGGCAAAGCTTTGATGGTACAGCAGGATGAAGGTGAAAATTGGGATTTCAGATTTAATTCTGAACAAGGGGGACAAGATAAAGCATGTGTTGCTGAGATTCAGAAGACAGATGATCTACATGAAGAGAGTACTGCCAAAGGAGCACAGCTTAAGACAGAGGAAACATCTGGATCAGAGTCTGAAAATTTGACTGATTCTGTCACTCAATCTGAGTCTGATGCTGATGTTGAAGAATCTCCTACTCAGTTTGCCTTGATGGTAAACTCATCTGCTACTCCTGCTGCAACTTCTCAGTCTGATCAGGTATCTGATGATTGTTCATCTTCTGTTTCTAATTGTTTTAATTGTGTTGACCTTAAAAGCAAGGTTCTTTCCTATTAGAATCACAATGCTGCTTTGATCAGTGATCTCAACCAATGTATTGATGCTAACAAAGTTTTAAAAGCTAATGAAAAGGATTTTCAAGCTAAAATTGAACTTTTAAATAGACAACTTCATGAGGCTGAGATTGCTGTTCTTAACAAGTAAGATGCTATAATTTCTTATCTCAATACCATTAATGAGGAAAAGAAGAAGTTAGCAATGGTTGAGTGTGATTATGAGACCCTAGGACAAAAGCTCAAGAGCTATGAGAGTGCATCTTATATCATTGAGCACATGATCAGCAAAGAAGCTGATCATAAGGGTAAGGGAACTATGAGTTATCAAAGATGTCCTCCACCAATCTTAAACAGCTTTGTCAATTCACCAAATGACAAAGACGTTAAAGATTTTCAAGTTATAACTCCTTTAGTAATTGATCCGATTGGGATGATTACTGATGAAGGTTCCTCTTTGTCAAAGGAATCTTCGGTGGATGGACTTGTAGAGGATTGGGTTTCAGATTATGAGGATGAATCTGATGATTCATCTGATTGTGTTACTGCTCAGAATCCACTCCCTGTTATCAAAAAGGGTGACCCAATCTCATCTTCAAAAATATATCAAGCCTTAGGTTTTGTGAAAGCTTCAAAAGAAAATGAAGCTTGTGTGTTGAACAAGTTTGACAATCTTGTTCCAAATGGGAAAAAGGGTTTGGGTTTTAATCAGAACACGCCTAAAACAAATGTTTTCAAACCAAAAAGGCAATCTTTTTCTGACTTAAAACATTTTCATAAAAAAGGAGAACCGGTTTGTTTTGAGTGTGGTGCACCTGGGCACTTTGTTAGATCTTGCCCACAGTAAAAAGACCAAAGGTTGCACCACCCAGAAAACAAAATCAGAATTTTGTTAAACCTGTCAGATCTGAGTCCAAGTCATTTCTGACAAAACCCAAACAAGCAAATCAGGTTAAATCTGTGGACAAGGGTAAAGAGAAACTAATGAACTTGAATGTTCTCAAGACTGTTAATGTTGATCAATCTAAATCTTCATCCATTTATCTGAAAAACTCTTTCAGTAAAAATGCAGTCTGGAAAGTAAAGTCTGAGACTTCAGTTCCACTCACTTCAGACAAGGCTGTTTCAGATGGTAAATGGATCGATGTTATGATCCGAGACTCATTGAGTCAACCCAAGACTGTAAAGGCTTGGGTTCCCAAATTAAACTAATTGTCTTATTTTTGTGCAGAATGCCCCAACAGCTGCTTTAAACAGTTCTTGGATTGTCGATAATGGGGCTTCAAGGCACATGACAGGAAATATCTCTTTGCTCTCCAATGTTCAATCTGTTCATGGTGGTTATGTAGCTTTTGATGGTGACAAAGGTGGTTTTATCACGGGAGAGGGAATCTTATCAAATGGGCAAGTTTCATTTGACAAAGTCTGATATGTCAAGCAATTGGAGAATAATATGCTTTCTGTATCACAGATCTGTGATAAAAACTACAAAGTTCTTTTCGATGACTCCAAATGCTACATTCTAAATCAAGGTGTAGTTATCCCTGAAGAATGGATTTTGATGTCTGCCCCCAGAAAGCAAGACTTGTACGTACTCAATATGGCCACAGCTTCAACTACATCCTCTACAGCTTCATGTTTTATGTCAAAGGCAACAGAAAAAGATTCAATACTTTGGCATAAGAGGATGGGTCATTTGAGTCTACGTCAGATGAATCACCTGGTGCACAACAATCTGGTTGAAGGGGTTAGTCTGAAGAATTTCAAGCTGTCTGATGTCTGTGTTTCTTGCAAAAAGGGCAAGCAAGTTAAGCAGTCTCACAAACCGAAGAAGTATCACTCAATCACTGTTCCACTTGAGCTGCTCCATATGGATCTTTTTGGTCCTGTTAACCGCAAGAGTATTGCTGGGGATCAGTACTGTCTTGTCATCACTGAGGAATATTCCAGATACTCTTGGGTTTTCTTTCTAAAGAAGAAGATGATGAAGAAGAAGAAGAAGAGTCTGAGGAGGAAAAGGTTGACTATGAGGATTTAGATAAAGATGATGAATCTGATGATGATGAAAAGGACGGATCAGGAAGTGGGTCTTCTAGTTCATCAAGTATTGATGATGATGACGATGATGATCAAGCCCCTTCTACATCGGAGATCCGATCCAAGAAAGCCAATGACAAGAAGAAACAGGCTCCTCCTCCATCTTCTCCCACGAAGACTGCTGAACCTGAAGCTGCTGAGGAAGTCGAAGCTGTGCCATTGAGACGTCAGTTAGATAAGACTTTGACGATGATTTTAGACGCTCAAGGCATCATACAGCACTCGGTTAGCTACGACAAAAAGGAGGGCGAAATCATACATTGCCTGTCTAAGGAACAGATTGCAGAACTATTCAGGCTTAACCCAGATGAGGTTGTTGCTGATGATTCCTCTGTACCAGTGTTTGATGAACCATCTCCAGAACCTTTTGATGACATTGATGAGATTATTCTGAAGGACATAACTGAAGAGGAGTATCCAAAGTATACATCAGCTGAGGAAGAACTCCTAACATTTACTGATCAGTTTGATCAAGCAACTGAAGATCTACTGATCTGATACTTAGAAGAACAGGTTGAGGTCAGCAAAGCCGAAGCTGATGATCAAAAGAAAAGGAAAGAGGAATGGCAGGCCTACTGGGAGGTCCAGAAAAGGGAAAGCACCATGAAGATGCCAGACTCACACAAGAAAGTCTATAGGACCAAAGGCTACAAGGCTAGAACTCAAATTCTGAGCTGGGCATACTTTCATGATTTAGGGTGCTATGCAGTGAAGAGAGAGAGAGGAATAGATTATTTCAAGCATCCCCATGACTTCAAGACGTTTCCAGGCTTTGAAGTTAATCAGTTAGCACGTTTGAAGATGTTATACAGTGAAGATTCCGGGATGTCTGCTTGGTTCTCTCGACAAATTCAGTGAGTACAGAAAGAAGTGGGTGAACTTCCAGCCTCAACAGCCTGAACGTTATTATCTGCCTGAGATTGATGGAGACACCAGAAAGCATAAAGTTATCCTGAAGTGGCTTCCTCCTAAAGTCTTCAAGAAGATTCCTTTGAGGAAGATGCGTCAAGATTTTATTGAAGGCTTCCGATGGTGGTATTATGATGGGCGTACTGGAGAAGCTGTGATAGTTCTATGCAAAGATAAGAAAATGAGAGACAGTACGGATTTTTGAGCCAATGTGGTTGACTAACTTGTCCCACAAAGATGTTATAGCACTATACCGTCATCAGATTTTCTTCGATGTACAGGACATGGAACAGGCACTTCAGTTCATGAGAGTGATCCGAATCTGCATATGCTTAAAGGTTCATGCTGGAGCTGACTGGAAAGCTATTACTGAGAAATATTTCAAGAAAGACACTTCCAAGAGCTGAACTAGGTCCAAGGGGGAGTTTGTTGATGCATTTAATGTCCCTAGTTCAATTTTGTACTAATCATCATGTAAAGATTAAAGTTATATTAATGGAAGTTGTCTTTATTCATCGTTCTTAATGTTTAATATTGATTATATGATTGTTTGACTGTTTGATTTGATTTAATTAATATTTGAGTATGAGTATGACTCATTTGGGCGAATGACTCTAACAAATGAAGTCATTCCCCGAATGAGAATAGCGACTGACTATACTCAGCGAATGAGCCATTCGCCGAATGACTCATTCGACTGACTTGTCTATTCGACATAGGCATTCGCCGAATGAGTTGTTTCGGCCACTCATTCGGCCGAATGACTACAGTCTATAAATACATGTTCAAATCATTTCAAACCCAACTTTGCCGAGTCCTCATTCTTCCCAGTGCACTCTAGTGTCAGACCCTTGAAGTTTTGAGTGATTCTTCACGTCCAACTTCGATTCTCAACCCGTGGTGATCGATTCTCACTCGCACGTTGATTCTACACACTCGATTCACCACGGTTGCTGTTGATTTCGATTAGAAAACCCTGGAATAGGATTCCGCACTATTCCAGAGGCTGTCAAGCAGATTTCCCTTGGAATCGGATTGTTTCCGAGCTCCTTCTTGGTCCTACACCGAGTACGTCGGTCGATGTCTAACGTGTGCGAAGGTAAAGGCGGAACACCAGAGACCGTCTGGTTTACTGGAACAGCCTGAGATTCCGCTCTGGAAGTGGGAACAAATGCCTATGGATTTCATTACCAAGCTTCCCCGCACTTCCAGTGGTCATGATACGATTTGGGTGATCATCGACCGTTTGACAAAATCTACTCACTTCTTGCCAATGGGTGAGACCTTCACGATGGATAAACTGGCGAGACTGTACATCAATGAGATAGTGGTACGCCACGGTGTGCCATTGTCCATTATTTCCGATAGAGATAGCAGATTCACATCAAGGTTTTGGCAATCACTACAGAAATCTCTAGGGACGCAGTTAAATCTAAGTACCGGTTACCATCCACAAACGGACGGTCAAAGCGAACGTACTATTCAGACCCTGGAAGATATGTTAAGAACCTGTGTGGTGGATTTCGGTGGGAATTGGGATTCTCATTTGCCACTGATTGAATTCTACTACAATAACAGTTACCATAGCAGTATCGGATGTGCACCATTCGAGGCTCTTTATGGCCGGAAATATCGATCACCGATCTGTTGGACTGAAGTTGGAGATAACCGTATAACCGGGCCAGAGCTTATTCAAGAGACTACAGACAAGATTGCCCGAATTCAACAAAGACTACGAGCAACAAGGAGCAGATAAAAGAGCTACGCCGACAAACGGCGCAAGCCATGGGAATTCCAAGTGGCAGACCGTGTCATGTTGAAGATATCCCCACGGAAAGGCGTAGTATGCTTTGGAAAGAAAGGCAAATTAGCACCAAGATACGTGGGACCGTTTGAGATCATAAAACGTTGTCACACCCCCAGCCGGCGGGGTTGGATCAGAGTCCCCGTCGGGCGGAAGGTTCCCGAGGCGCGATATCGTGAGTGATAATCGGAAGTGATCAGATTGTTTACATTGCACATGACATATAAATGAAAAATGCTAAATATAATAGAATTACGAAGTTAAATTACATCAGTATTGTTTATAATTTAACAATGTAAATCTATCATCAACATCATAGATTTCTATCTTGTTTTTACACAAGATACACAAAATAAATTGTATAATGATGTTTTCAAAAATATGCAGGTCCAAAAATACTAAGCCTTCTATCTGAAGTCCTAGTCCAAAAGCATAAGCTTCCTAGTTGACCTGTTTGTCACCTGAGAAGTCATGCAAGAATAAAATCAACACATGGTTGGTGAGTTCATATAGTTTAGAGTTTGAAAATGATTTGTAAACCTCATCCGATAAAGACCTTAACCTCATTAACTCCACATGTAATATCCAGACCGGTATGTTTATATATAGGGCATATGTAGGGTCGAACTTACCGCCCGCCCAGCCACCGTCCCACCACATACTAATCCGTATATGACACTGTTGTTAATGATAGTTAAGCTTTTTTACCAAAAATCATTCTTTTCCTTTGTCCCTATAATTACCATCATTTGAAATCCATGTTGATTTCATAAGTTCATCACATAATATGACCAACCATAGTAATTGTATAAACAGTCATAAATGCTTAAGTAAATAAATAAATAAACATTTAATAAAATATAAGTCCTAATGATTGGGCCTTGGTCAAACTCGAGTAGACTAGTCTGTCAATCTAGGTACTTAGTAGTTAGGAAATCTGTAAATATCCTCAAACATACGACCTACAAATCAAACGGTCTAGCTAGGACTTCTTGAAATGTAGGGTTTTTGTTTCGTCTGTTTTGGCATATGTTATCTCTGATATTTCCCAGGCTTTCCCTTGAAAATGATTTATTGGTTCGTCTGATTCTGTTACAAGATGTACTTGATTCGTTGATCATAGAATACTAGATTCATTAATCAATTGTACACTTGATTCATTGTTCAACAAACACTTGATTTGTAGAACATTGAATATTGTCTTTGCAAAGATTGTTTCGTTTGATTCGTTGAAATCCCACACTTGTTTCGTCAAAATGTTTCGTTTGATTCACTGAAATCACCCATTTGATTCGTCAAAATGTTTGATTTGATTCGTTTGAAATGTTTTGATCTGTTGAAATGTTTTAGATTAACCCGATTATTCACTTAATTTATAAGTAAATAAGCTTAGTAAAACCTGCATAAAATCTTCCTAGGCCTGGTCTAGGATAACATTTATATATAAACATATAAAATTTAAAAGCATTTAAGTAAACAATTTAAATAAACAGTTTACGCATGCTTCTCAGCCCCGCGTTTTAAAACAAAGTGTTAGAAAAGGGGCAATGAACTCACCTGTGTTGATGTCTATTGTACTATCACAGAATGCGCACTCTTGTTTGTAGGCTAAGTGTCTTCGATTCCTGGGTTGTTTTATAAAAATTCAAATATAATAAGTACGCGTAATAGTCGTTATGCCTAAGGTTGGGTCTTGTTGTGTGTGCAACTAAGTATCTTAGTACTAAGTGTATCTAGAATCTAATCTAACTTAGTTACCCTTTCTATGATCCCAAATCCCATGGTTAGTTATAATAACTTACTTTTATATTTTTAGAAATTTCGGCAGAGTTTCCTTTGTTTTCGGTTTAAAATCCAGACAATTGTATTGTCTATTTTAACAATTTCCCAATCAATTATGTTATAACAAACCTTTTTAACTAAGAAACTTAAAAGAAATCAATACCATTTATAATTCATATTTCAAATTTAAACAAGACTTTAGAAATTATTAACTTTTATAATTTATAACACCTTCATTTTAGTTAAAACATCATTACTTAAATTTAATTTAAACGTTTAACATATGATGGACTTAATCAAGTCCCATTGGACCCATTTAAGCCCAAATGAAGACCTGTGATTCCCAATTGATCATCCAACTTTCGTTTTTGATTCTCATGACTTCTAACCATTTTCTTAAGTGTTCACCAATTTAAGAAACATTATTATAACATAATGAACATTCATGATTACTCTAGCTCACCATAACATAAGTTTGTATGACTTGCATGATCCTTATAATTCCCATGCACACACATAAATTTAATAACCCATGCACGTTCGTTATGTGATCAACTTCTTATGCTATTTAGGATTTTTTTATGGTCGACTAACCATTCCCTAGATCATTTACCCTTGTTTTGTTGCTCCTATATTTACATGCATCAAGGAAATTAAGGGTTTTATAACAATTTGGCTCAATACCTCATCCAAGGCAGCGAACCTTATTAGAAGACCTCCTTAGGTTCGGCTAACATAGACATAAGGTTCGGCCCATACACCACCGAACCCTTAGGGTTCGGCTCCTAGGGTTCGCCATGCTAAGGTTCGTTGTGATCTCATAGTTTCGGCCAAGACAGGTTCGTGACACTTAGGGTTCGGCTGAAGAGAGTTCGGCTTGCAAGGATGGTTTGGCCAAAAGATTCTAGGTTCGTGGGTAATAGGTTCGGCTGCATGGTGATCACAAGTTCGTTGCAGACTCGATCAGGTGGACAGGTTCGTGAGTCAGACTGCAGGGTTCGGTGCCCAGGGTTCGCCCCTGGTTCGGCCAGAGATGCTAGGTTCGGCCGATCATGGGTTCCACGAACCTGTTTCTTCATTATCCTCTTCGATCTAATCTGTTACAATCATGTTCCTAACAATACCTAAACATGTATACCCCTTCATCTAAGTGTTTTATGTGTTTAGTGTCGGTCAATATAGCAAGATCACAAGAACTTGAGTAAACCCAATAAAACCGAAAATGAAATGGATATTTACCTTAGATTTCGTGGATGAAATTTCGAAATGCTTGTACTTTTGGAATCTACACGATGAGAGGATCGTAATGACGCCTAAAACGCTTGAATCCAACGAGATTTAAGCTTCCAAAACTTAGAAAGAAGGTGTTTTCTTGTGAAGAACTAGAGAGAGAGAGAAACGATTTTGAGAGAGAGAGAAGACTGAATGGTGGTGGTTGTGGCATTTATGTCACATTAAATGTGGGTTAAAATACCCACTCGCTCGGTCTTGTTCGGTTTCGCGTAACGTGCCGGTTTCGCGTAGTTTTCGCGACGAAACAACACGCTTTTAAGAATAGAAATCATTTAATTATTCTAGGTTGTGATTCCTAATAAATTAACTAATATCTTCTATTTATTTTAATTTAAAATATTAATTAACTGTTTAAATCGAAACGTACGGTCGTCGCGCGTATTCGTTCGAATCGTCACTCGTACGAACAGGACGATAACTATACTTTTCAATCTTGTTTTCTAGTTATAGAATATCAAACATTAAATTTTCAGATATATTCGTATAGATCGTCACCTATACGAATAACCCGTCGATTTAGCATTCACATAACAATATTCCTATGTTTTGTTCTTTAAAGTCTCGCATACGTTTATACATAATAACTCCTAAACAATAATCACATGATGGTTCTGCATTGTCAAATAATTATCTGACTCAAGAACCATTATTCTGAACTGTGTTTCTGTTAAATGTTTCTGAACTTGTTCTATGACAACACAAAATGAGGATGATAAATGATATGAATGTGAAATGTACTGAAATGCATAGGGTTCATACCTGTTTTACTGTTCATGTACTGTAGAGATCACTGTTCCGGTGGTGGTTCCGGCACTGATGTTACAATCTCCCCTTGTTAGAGAAATTTCGTCCCGAAAGTTAAGAGTTGTTATCGGGTACAGCTTCCTCTTCAAATAGCTGGGGGTACTTTACCTTCATGTGATCTTCACGTTCCCAGTAAAACTCTCGGGTCCGCGTCTCGAATTCCATCGAACCTTTACGGTAGGAATAAGGCTTCGCCTCAGTTGTTTATAACCTTGCGATCCATAATCTCCCAAAGGTTCTTCAATGAATGTAACTGTTCATCGACTTGAATTTCTTCGATTGGGATGACGAGAGACTCTTCAGCAAGGCATTTCTTTAAGTTTGAGACGTGAACACGTCATGAACACCACTGAGTTCATCCGGTAATCTCACTCGATA